>SSNR01000415.1:357744-409323 GCA_006937965.1 Callopanchax toddi | reverse complement strand
AGTACTAAAACTTTTACAGGTGTTTGGATTCTGCATGATCAGCTGGAAGTCGCAAATCTAATTTTAGTGTGTGTGTGTGTGTGTGTGTGTGTGTGTGTGTGTGCGTGCGCGTGCGTGCGTGCGTGCGTGCGTGCGTGCGTGCGTGCATCACTAAGCCTAATTCAGTCAGAGATCTTCCATGAGTTTTAACTTCCAGAATCATATTTTTTAATGCCTTCTGCTGGTTAAAGGTCAGATCAGGTCATGACTGAAGGAAAACCCCTCTTTAGTATCAGCCCTCAAAATCAGAGTAGGTGCATTTCTACTTTAACCTGTAGCTGAAATTGAGTAAAGCGCAAAAACAAGAACCAGGAAGTGCAGTAATCATTTTGAGTGTGTGTGTTTTGTTTACAAGTAAATTATTACCAATATCAGGTGCTGGAAAATCTGGATTCTTGTAAAGGTGTAAGAGCCCTGTGTGTAAAACCAGGTGTCTTTACAGGAGGAAGGGAGGGAGGGAGGGAGGGAAGGAAGGAAACAAGGAGGGAAACTGGACTGGGCAGCAGTTCCTGTGTTCAGACACCACCAGTTGAATTTTAAACACACACTATTGTTTGGCTTGTTTCTGCTGTGCCCAGAATGTAACAAGGCTCTGAGAGCATCCATTAGTCACCCATCACCAGAGGGAAATAAGAAACACACCAGTCGTTTTAGACCAGCTTTACAATCAGATGAAGGTTTTTATTTGAGTTGTAGCTGAACTGAGTGTGTCGGTGTTGTCTTCTGACTGCTGGTTTCCTGTTCTTGTCACCTTCTGGGATGCTGGTTTCCTGTCGTAGCTCAGAGTGCGAATGTTAAAGGAGAAACAAATGACTCAGAAGTCAAACTGCTCTTGAAATATCCTGCTCTGGCCTCTCTATTGTTGTCGTTCAGCCAATGCGCTGCTTTCTTGGAAGACCTGTCCTGCTTCATTTTGCTAGAGCTGTTTAAAGGCAGGGTGATGAGCTAAGATTCAAAGCGACTTGATTTCCGCTTTAGAAAACAAGTCAGTCAGCTCTGTGTAACGAGGACGTCATCAGGGTTTTTCCATTCGTAGCTGAATTTTAGAACAAGTCGCTGTGGGTTTTAATTCCTTATCAATTATTTTCTAGAAAATAAAAAATATAGAGCTAGGAACGGTAGATATGGACCTCCAGCATTAAGGTGGACTTTGTTAGTATTGACATTAGGGCTGTCGGTAAAATGTTTTAGTTTTGATTAATTGCATATTGTCCATGATTACCTCATAATTAATCAAATTCACAAATTAATCACAGGTTCTAAATGAACCTAACAGGATATGTTTCATGTTTCTAATGTTCTTATGAGCATAGGGGCAGACATGTAATGCTAATGTATATTTAATATTATGGAAATAATCTAAAATACTTTCTAGAACTTTACATGAGAAACAACTGTACCTCTAAAGGTACTACATGTTCAAAAATATGTCAAAAGTAGCTTTCAGCGCTTCCTCTTCTGTAATGTAACTGTGTCTAAATGAGCACAGGGGGAGATTAGGACTCACAACAGTGAAACACAAAAAACACAACTTATAAAAATAACAATAATTAAAATGCACATGTAACCGTAGGGAGTGTGATATCAGGACTTAAAGTGCCGTTAGCAGTCCTCTCCCCCCACACACACTTTAGTAAACCAACTATACCTGCAGACTGAGGACCAGGTCATGGATGCTGATCTGGACCTTTGACATATTTAGTTGAATACCCCGTTCTAGGATGTGCAGGAGGATGATTTTCTAACAGTACGGGTAATGAGATTAGTACACGAATCAGGTTGTGAATTTAAATTTATTGATACATTTTTCTGATATTGTGTTTATTCGGCTGACATTTATGTGATATACTCTATATATTAACCTTTTTTACTCAAACCATGTGAATTAATTCTATGAGTGTTATTCTTCACTTTTGTACTCTGATGATAACACTATGATTAAGAGATAACTGACTGTTAAAATCATAGAGGAACCTTCAGGATCTGAAGACTTTGTGTAGAAGAATGAACCAAAATCACACCTGAGACTAGTTTCTCCTCCAGGAAGCTGCAGCTCCAACAAAGACTTTAAGATGAAGAATTAAATCTATTTCAGTTAAAAGTCTTTAATCATGTTTTCCCCTCAGTCATTCTATTTTATTACACTTAACTTAATGTGGACATGGATGGTTTGATTTCTCTGTATGTGTGAATTCTGCTGAGAATTTCATGTCAATAAAACCTTTAGAAATAAACGACCTGGTGGTGTGTTCAGTACTTGATAAAGTTCTGTTAAAGTCAGTAACTTTCTTATAGGTGACTTTCATAGCAGGAGTGAGTAACACCTTACATTACAAGAATCTGTGTTTATCCCAAAACATGAAGAGCCTCTCGTGTGTGTGTGTGTGTGTGTGTGTGTGTGTGTGTGTGTGTGTGTGTGTGTGTGTGTGTGTGTGTGTGTGTGTGTGTGTGTGTGTGTGTGTGTGTGTGAAGAACTAACACTGTTTTATCTAAACACTAGGCCTTTAAGCCTTTTCACATCACAGTTGAAGCAGTGTGAGGGGCATAAAATAGAACAAAAACTCTCAAATGACGGGATAAATTTGTGAACCTTTCACACCCTGTTGTGTGTGCTGATGTGTTTAAGGAGGATGGGACAAGCCGCTTGCAGCAGGCACAGCAGGATGTGGAGGAGGTGAAGGAGATCATGCTGGACAACATGAAGAAAGCTGATGAGAGAACCGTCAAACTGGGCGACCTGGAGAATCAGGCTGAAGAGCTGATGGAAAAGGTAGGAATCAAGTGGAAAAACCTGCGTATCACATCATGCTATTTTGAGTTCTTTGTCCAAAATGTCTGAGGTGGGTTACTAGTGCAGATTGCTCCTGGGATTAAAATGATTAAAGTCATATTGATGTCTATAAATACTGTTTAGGAGGAGCTGGAGAGGAAAGCAAATGTACATTTTACATCCTGATTGTGTTAAATGGTGCTATGTTTAGAAAGGTATTTCCTATTATTTCCTAAGATGAATGAAACAAGCTGGTCTCCCTGGATATGCCAGAGTGAGTCCAGGACATACCACAAGGCCAATGTGCGTCCGGGGGTCAGCACGCAGGTCGCATCATTCCCACAGATCATTTCTGCTACATGACAGGGAGGTTTAGTTCACAGAGAGCTCAAAACAAGGACACTGACAACAGTTTTAGAAGTAGGTCTCTGTGAAAGGCCTACTGTAATGTCAGACAGCTTTATGAGTGATCGCTGTTTGGAGAAACTGATGCTCTAACTGCTAGTTAGAGTGGATTTCTGCTGATGAGTTACCAGCTCAACCAGTAGTGCCAGATAACTAGTTCCACCCAGATCACTGCTGCTAAAACACATGGAATTCAATGGGAATAAACAAGTAATGTCAAACTTTCAGCTGGAAAGGTTTATAAGAAGGGGTGCACATAACTGGGGCACCAGTGCGCATGCGCACCAGAGATCATGTGTGTGTACCGGTGCAGTGTGGTAACGATAGCGCAGCCTGTGATCACACACTGACGAGCTTCACATCCCGTTGTGGGGCGCGGTGAAGGAGCGCTCATAGAGCCGTGGAGGCTTGTTGACGCACGCGCTGCACTTAACCTCTATGGTTCTCAAAGCTCGCACCTCTTTAGGCTATTCCTCGTTTCAGTTTTCTGCTGCCAACGAATGGAATGAGCTGCAAAATTCACTAACGCTGATCATTGTTGTAAATGAGAGAATGAGTTCTCAGTCGACTCACTTGGTTAAATAAAACAAAAATAAAGCAGTCCACTTTCAACGTGGCCCCACTGAACGTTCAGGTTTTTAAGAATAGACTCAAGACCCACCTTTTTAGATTAGCATTTAACTGATTATTATTTATTTAGTTTTTTATTCGGATTTTATTGGTCATTTTACTATTCATATAAGTTCTCGTTATTTTATATGCTACGCATTTTAATCCTCCAGTGTTTCCTCTGTGGAGCCCTCTGCCTTGGGACCGGTGGTCGGCGGTGGCGGCTCGGGCGCTCCCCGGTAGTGCCCAGGCAGTGGCGGGGGTTGCCACCCTCCTTGGTGTGTTGGCTGCTGACCTGGTTCTACAGCTGACGAGGCAGAGGGCCCACTAGATGGCGTGTTTCTCATTACTGGAGCCATCTGAGCTCAACATAGTGTTTACTGTGGTTTTTATGTGTATGTGTGCCTGGGAATGGGTTTTGGACTGGGAGGGGAGAGTGTCATAATTGTTCTATGTGTGGGAAAGGGAGGGAATGTGGGTTGTATGGGTCTTTTTAATCTGTCAAGCACTTTGTGTTGCTCGCTGGGGCATGAAAGGTGCTATAGAAATAAAGTTTGATTTGATTTGACTGTGACTAGCTGTTAACTTCTGGTCAGCAGGACTGTGCAAAATATATCAACACATCACTGTCCTTAGATCATATCACATTGAATTACAGTGAGATTGTTACAGCCTGGCTCATGTGGCCATAACAAAATGGAGAGACACACCATGTAAAAGTTTATCAAAAATATAATTTATTAAAGCTGACCTAAAACTAATTGTGGTTGACCTGTAAAACAAGCAAAAGGTTAAACACCAGAAGCAAAGCCAACACAAACTGAAATGTGACATCATACCTGAGGAGGAGAGCAGCGAGACAGAATGTTAGACTGCAGGATGTATAGGCAGAGGCTTCTCAGGTCCACAGGTGTTGCCCATTGCAATCAGTTGCAGCCAGTAATGACCTGGTCAGCCTCACAGGGTCGTAACAGTGTTCAAAATGTGTAATGTGCATTCATTTTAGCAGCAATAGCTCAGTAAGTGGAGCGTTCATCTTGCAACTGGAGGGCTGTCGGTTCAAATCCAGCTCCAGCTGGGTCTCCTTGTGGTTAAGACACTTCACAGAGCTGAAAGAGACTCAAAAATGAACTGTATCATTATGCAGAGACACTAAAAGAGTGTGTTTGTGTGAAAGTCCAGAGCGTTTTTAATAAAAAGCTGTGCAACGTCAGAGGATGCAAACAAGAATCTTTTTGTCTGTTAAATAAAACACACTCTTTAAAAAAAACTCATATCTTAGAACGCATGTAATTGGTTTAAATGACACAGGGAAGTAAGATCACATCCTCTGACTGTGTTCTTTTTCTTTCTTCAGGGTAAAGTTTTTGAAAAGACAACTTTTAAAGTGAAGCAACAGAAAAGGTGTGAGAACCAGAAGATGAAATGGGTGTTCATCAGCATTGGAGTTGTAGTGGGACTCGTCCTCGTGGGACTTTTAATATTTGCCTTTTCTTGAAGACCTGAGAGAACAGAAGCTCAGTGACAGCAGGAAGATCCTGGAGCTGAATGACAGTTAATAAACCAGGTTCCAGGACAGGAGGACTTGTTGGACTGCAGCAGTTTGTCTGTTAGGAGATCTTTATGGGAGTGTGAGTCTTCGTTATGGCTGCAGGTGATATGGTACCATTTACTGCTACTCCTTTCATTTAAAATCCTTTTCACTGGACACATTTTAAAGATAAGACATGTTAAAGTTGACCTTCCCTGTTAAATCTCCTCATCATGAAGATGAAGATCGTTTCATGTTGAGAACAAGTCCTCTGGCATCCCCTGCTGCAAACAATCAAAATATTTGAACTCTTTAGATTCCAGCTGTTGCTGTAATTTTTAGGATTTCATTGGATTACAGCAAGTCACAATATGGTCCAAAAGGTTTTTAAATAAGAAAAATATATGTGTACAAATGATGCATATTAAACTTGTTTTGAATGTTTCTGAGTTACTTATTTGGCTGTCAAGTTTTAATACTTTTTATATTCATCATGTAGTAGAAAAGTCCTTTTATACAAAACACTCATTCAGATCGGTGGATAACCAGCACCCCCTGGTGGTCAACATGCCATATTAACCCTTCATAGGGAGGCGGATTATAGTTCATCACCTGCTTTATGTTTGGACTTGAAAATATTCCAAAAAGTGGAGAAATTAAGAAAAGAAATCACAATAGGGTTTTTTTTTTTACATTTAAATAAAAAAATACAAATGTTAAAAAAAACTAAATAAAAGTAGTTAAGAAATAAAAAAAACATACATTTGAAGTAAAAGTACAAATGTTTTATAAAGTAAAGTAAAAAAATTAGTTAAAGCTTAAATTTATGTTTAAAAAGTACAAATGTTTATGAAAGTCAAGTAAATAACAAAATACATTTAATTATTAAAATTTATTTTAAAAATACAAAAAATGTAAAGGTAAAAGTACAACCACTCAGATCTAAATTAATGACATTATTTTCACTCCATTATATAAAACTAATCACAACATGCAGAAAGAAAGAAGTTTAATAATAAATGTTTTACATCAATGCATTTTATTTATTTACAGGCATGTGAAAATTGAGAACACCCCATGAATCCCTGAGTGTTTGGTAACATTTTTAGACGTATGGATTTTTAATCTCATTTTAAACAATACTGGGATATTTACTTCACAAATAAAGCAACTCTACAAAATTGTTTTTCCTGCATACATCAGGACTCCTCCACATGTATTCCCTATTGAAATGGCTCAGCTCACCCCCTGATGCATCACTCAGGTGCACGTGATTAGAACATCATACTCAGCATTAGGAGGAGGCGTTTCCTCTCCAAACCTCGGATGTTTAGTTTGAGCTCTTGACTGTTGAGGTGAGCTTGAACATCATGGTGAGATCTGAGGTCTTCAGACTGAAGACTAGCAGTTTAAATGTCTGGTAAGAGATGTGAAAATATCGCAAAATAATGTGAAATCAGCCATTATACTGCCCAGAAAATAGATTACCGTACTTCAAACCCACTGCCAACATGCCCAGGTCTGGTCGTCCAAATAGGTTTACCCTGAGAGCAGAGCACAAGATGCTAAAGGACGTCTCCAAGAAAATGTCACCACAGGATCTACAGCAGGCTCTACTATTGATGTGAACGTGCACACCACTGCAATCAGTGACTCTACAACTCTACCAGGCATGGACGGAGGAAACCTGCCTGTTGTGTCACCTTTACTCATAATAAATGCTGAATTACAAGATTACTGCTGCAGATACAAACAACAGTAATAGTGGATTAAAGGCTGCTTCACGGATTCACCATGTTTACACTCGACTTTAGGCCCTGTGGAGGTAAGGTGTGTCAGTGTGTGTATACTGTTGGAAAATGGCTGTTTGGTGATTGAGTTAGAAACAAACCGTGTGTTTGGTTTGTTTTATGTTGAAACAGTTTATAACGGCTGAACCATCAAATCAAAAATACTTTAATAATCACTGAAGGAAATTAGGTGTTTAAATAACTCATTTAAATTGATCAAAAACACATTTTAGTCTGTTGCAGCCATAGGCAGGAAGGCTAGTGCGTTGCAGCTGATATGAAGAAACCATTGGCTGAAGACACTCTGTTGTTGAGTTAAGATAATGGTTCAAAATCTGAGCTATAGAGATTAAATTTCACAGCAGCATGTCCTGAATCACATCATCTATTGGTGATAAACACTGCTAATCCACCTCCTATGCTTTTTCTGCTCCTCTTCAATCCAATCGACGAGAGACGGAGTCTTGATCTGATCCTGCAGACACGTCTCAGTGAAATACAATGCTTGACACATTCTATAATCAGTAAATATTTGTCATTAAATGAAAGGTAAATTAACTAAATTATTAGTTTTCTAGTTTTATTTCGCTGAACCAAAACTTTAATGCAAAAAAGGACTGAATGTCTACAATCGTGTTGAGCAAGAAATGGCTCCTCAGCTTTCAGAGACGTATCACATCTTATATGTGATGGTAAATTCTTATTTTTAAACTTGATTTAAAACATAATTACAAATGTGATGCAGAGCATGAGAACCAAAGAGGATTGCAGGGTCAGAAAAAAAATCACAAAAGAGCTCATGTTCCTGTGATGACTGATGGAGTGATGGTTTAAACTTCCTCTCTCCCTTTGCTCCTGCTCCACATGTGTTTTAGTCATCTGAACTTTTCATGGCACTTTTGTCATCCATGCTGTTAATACTGTAGGTGCTCTAAATATAATTCTATATGACATCTCAGGTGAATTAGAAGCTTGATAGTTAAACAACAAATATAAATTCTAAAACACAAACATGATTTTTGTGAGTGGGGAAAAATCTACTTAAAATCACTAGAATTTTACACATAAACTGTAAAAGTCACATTAATGAAAATGGATTAGATGTATTAAATGGATTAAATATTATGAACCTTTAGATTTTTTTTCTCTTAACCTCCTGTATATCCTCCTGGATTCACTAAAGATAAATTATTACACTATAAGATTTTATTCTGTTCAATTTTGACCTGTTTTTAACTTTTAGGGAGAAACGTTAACTTTCTTCAGATGTTTTTATCTGTATTTGCTTATATTATTAAAATTTAAACTTTTTTATTTTTTATTTTAAGCTATTAAATAATTATATTCACACACACACACACACACACACACACACACACACACACACACACACACACTTAAAGTAATGTAAATTTTTGTATCTATCTTCCCACCATAGACATGAAAATGAACGTTTAGCATAAACCTTGCATTATTTACATTTCTTTTTAAGTAAATTAACATAATTAATTAAATTATTGATATTGTGCTTTTAGGTTTTAGTTTATTTTCTATTTTTCATTATCTTTGTCCTCTGTATTTATTTTAAGTTAAATATGCGTTTTGTTTACTAAGGTCAACTCGCATCTGTTCTCTATAAAACGCGTTAATAAACTTTAAAACGGTTTTGTGGCCGTTTTGACCCGGAAGTGAAATGAACAAATCCTTCCTGCAACAAGACCGGCAATATGGCGGCGGACACGCAGGTTCGTGTGGTTGAATATTTAATCTTAATCGCTATGAGAATGAATATTTCACACAATATAACATATTTATTACTAAGTAGGTACTCTGTTTTTCTAAGCATGTCGGTGTGTTTTGCCTTTATTCGAGTGAGTGTCAGAAACGAGTAGCAGCTAGGTAGCATTGTGTTAGCGGAGCTGCTGCTGACGACAAGCTGCTCATCATGCTGCCAAGAAGAGAAAAACCAAGACAAAAAATAACAATACTACAGTTTTACTCTGTCGTCGTGTGAACTATCTCGTCAGGGTGTTCGCTTTTTGTCGTCAACTTCAGCTGGTTTAAAATATAAGAAAATAAATTTTAAGGATGAGCCAAAATGTCTGATGTATTTGATCCATATGACAGTGATCACTTTTATGAGACTAGTTTGATCAACTTACAAGTCAGGTGAAGATGAATATAGGGTGGGAATGTGGAGGTCAGTCTCAATCAGTGACCTGTGACCATCTGGGGGTCAAACCTGCAACAGGCCAGCTGGAGGAGGACACCCCGTCTGGCCCAGTTAACATAGAGTAGATTAGAAAACTCTTTATTAGTCCCTCAGCTGGGAAAATGTCAGTGCACAGCAGCAAAGTGACAGAAAAACTATAAAAACTCAAGATACACACATTAAATTAAATCAAATCTTAAATCTCATTGTCACTTTACAAAGGAGCAATGAAGTTCAGAAGGTGCAGCTGACTGTGTGAGATGTACAAGTTAAGATGAGAATTTAATTATTACAGTATTTACTAGAGTTCACTGGAGCAGTTTTCAGTTTACTTTAAGAAGCAGTTGTAAAAATATTAAGAAATATACATTTTAAAAGGACAAATGAAACATGAAAAAGTTTACAGATCAGTAAATAAAGAAATTGAGAAAATGGTGTGCATTGCAAATTAGACAACGTATAACAGATAGCTGCAGGAACGTAAATGACTTTAGCTGAGTTTAGTTTACTGAGTGATTCTGTTTAATCTCCCTCAAGTCATTTAGAGAGCAGCTGCTTACTGAAATGGTTTGTCAGTTCTAAATTTTGATGCAAGTCTTTTTTTTTTTTTAAGGTTTCAGACACACTGAAGAAATTTGCTGTTAATGTGACCACAGCCAGCATAAAGGAGCGCAAGGAAATATACAGAGACCTAAAACAATGTCTGAAGGGTAAGAAATACTATGTTCTGTTATCTTCTGCACTTGACAGCATTGTTTTAAATGTTAGTATGGATTAGGGCTGGGCAAAACGATTATTTTTGTAATCGATTAATCTAGCGATTATTTTTTCGATGCATCGATTCATCTAACGATTCATTTTTCTATTCGATTCGATTTTGATTCGATTCGATTACCGATTATTTCCCCATTATTTGACTTGTATAGTAATTTGACATTTGCTATTTTAAGTATCTCAATGAAATAAACAAATTTCTTCATTTGAACACATTTTAATAAAAAACTTGAAAATAAAGTTTGTAGTAGTGCAACATTTAACTCAAGATGTCAATCCAATGCTTCAATACAATTTTCATTCCAGTTTCTTCTAAAAGTTCTGAGGACCAGATATAAACACTGGGGTGACTGGGCTTTCTCTGTGGTGGCACCCCGACTCTGGAACCAGCTTCCATTGGACCTACGACTAGTCACTGACCTGGGCCTTTTTAAATTCAATCTTAAAACGTTTTCATTCAGGAAGGCTTTTAACACTCCGTAGTGGTGACTTTTATTCCAGTTTTCTGATTCCTTTTAATTCTTAGTTTTGTTTGTTTTTAATGCATTCTTTTATTTGTATTTCTGCTTTTACTTAGGCTTGTAAAGCACTTTGGCTGTCTAGTTGACTGTTGTAAAGGGCTATATTAACCAATAAATAATAATAGTGTAGGCTGCATGGTGGCGCAGTTGGTTAGCACTGTTGCCTCGCAGCAAGGAGGTCGTGGGTTCGCGTCCCGGCTCTGCGGCCTCTCTGCGTGGAGTTTGCATGTTCTCCCCGTGCGTGCGTGGGTTTCCTCCGGGTACTCCGGTTTCCTCCCACAGTCCAAAGACATGACTGTCAGGCTAATTGGGCTGGTAAATTGTCCTTAGGTGTGAGTGGGTGTGTGGTTGTTTGTCTCGTTCGTCTCTGTGTGGCCCTGCGATGGACTGGCGACCTGTCCAGGGTGTCCCCCGCCTCTCGCCCCTTGACCGCTGGAGATAGGCACCAGCTGCCCCGCGACCCTCTGTGGAGGACTAAGCGGCTACAGAAAATGGATGGATGGATGGATAATAATAGTAATAATAATAATATTGAATCATATTAAAACTAATTAATGGGGGAGATAGACTTAAATGCAAATTTCTGGGGTCACAGACCTGTTTCTGTGAAACTAGTCTCTCCCTGCGGTCACAGCTGGGCGGAGGGGCGTGACGCTCCAGGCGCTGCTCTGAGCCTCCTGCTAGAACTCCGGTTATATTAACGTCCATTAGCTCGTATAAAAGCCCAACATACTACGTTATCTTAGACAGAAATAGATGAGTCTGGTTTGTCTATCTGTCTATTTATTCTAGCTGACAGAGAGAGACGGAGGAATCAGCTGCTCCGCGGGCGCGCAACAGACTTGACCAGATATTGATCAGGGATCTTTGTTCTGGTGTACTAAAACGACCGACTCCAACAGCCTGAACCTCTATACGTGACGGCAAAACGAACGTCTTTCTCAGAGGGGAATCATTTGCAGATTCAGAGCGCGCAAGCATATAAGCAGAGTGTCGGAGATGATTTAGCGAGCGCTGCGTCGTCCGGAACACATGCGTTCCAAACTATAGAGGGCGATCCATAGGGATCAGGATCAGTGACGATCCGTTGCACCCCTAGTAAAAACCAGCATTCCGTTGCACCGCTAGTAAAAACCAGCGTTAGTAAAAAAGTAGAATACTTTCTGTGTTTTGTCATTTGCGGAAGCTGCTCCTGGATGCCGCTTGAGATGCTGGTGCACCGTCGTGCTTTTATGATCGGCCATTTCCATTTTACAAAGCCGACAAACGACTGATTCGTTTCCTTTTCTGTTAAAATAGTCCCATACTTTTTAACTACGAGTCCGGGTGGACTGATTTACTCACTGGCGCCATGTTTGTTTTGAAAGCGATGACGCATCGACGCACATTTTTTGCGTCGACGTATTTTACGCGTCGACGTCATCGATTACGTCGACGCGTCGTCCCAGCCCTAGTATGGATGGTCTTCTGTTTGAGTGTGACACAACATTGGGTAGCAAGCAGTGAGAGTCCATCAGACTGACATGGGAATGCATGCTGCTTTTAATTTAGAAGTCCATTATTCATTGTGATCCAAGCAGTTCTTTGCTATATTCAGGGGTGCACATAACTGGTTCACCAGTGTGCAAGCGTACCAGAACCCTCTGCCTGAACGCGCCATTGCGGACCGCCGCTTTTGCGGTCCCGATGGCGCAGCCCGCGATCTGGCAAATGAGTGCTCACATGGCCTCTGAAGCTAGTAGACACACATGGGCACGCAACACCTTCTACACACACGCACAACTCCGGCGGCAGCAGCTTATTTGTCTACCCACTGAGATTTTTTCAGTTGAAGTGTTCTTGGTCTGTTGGTTATTTTTCCCTTGTTTTCACCCAAATTGTTGTCTCGTTTGTTTTTGTAGACGTGCCAGAGCCTGCTGTCAAAGGACTGTGTAAGCTTTTCTGTCTCACGCCACACAGATATCGGTAGGTCTCTGGAGTTATGTAGAAAACTAAATGCAAAAATACTTTAACTTGTGTGTTTTTGTTCAGTTGTTGTGTCCTTTGGTTTTACATGTGCTTCTCAGGGATGCTGCTTCACGCAGAGAGTTGCTGTCCGTCATTGGCCAGCTGGCTGAGAGTCATCCTGATATCCTGGTGACCAGCCTCCTCCACTGTCTACTGAACAGTGGGGTCATCAGCAAAAATGGAGAACCGAGGTACGCCTTTGAACTCTTATGTTGCAGGCTTTTAACTGAGGCCTTCTGTAGCTTAATTACAGGGATATTTTGGTCTTTTAGAAATAATGTTTTATCAGTTATTTATCTACAGTAAGGACCACACCATTTATTTATTGTGTTTTGGCTTTTAATTCACAGTAAAAGCTCAGGTTCTGCTGCTTTTATTGGCTTGTCCTGGACCTGCCTTTTAGTCCCTAAAGTGTTTTCTGCTCCAGAGAAAAGAGAAGGTCCCATCTGGAAGAAAATGGTCAGTAAAAGAGCAATTAGTTTGTTTCTAATCTAAAAGGAACCATTTATAATTCTAAAGTATTTACTGAAGCTTGTTAATATTGGTGTCTGAATTCAAGCTGAAATGGTTAATAGAATTTCTGACCCAGGTCATGTATTGTTTTAGAAGCCGGTGTCACTATTGTGATCTGATCTTCTGGTCCTTCCTTCAGGTAGAGGTTCAGAGCCTTCTGGTGGCTGAGGTGGTGGGCGGAGCCAAAGCCACAGCTAAGAAATCAAGCCTGAAGAGTCTCTCTCACCTTTGGCAGGAGGTGGGTTTGTGTTGTTTCACACTTTTGTAACTTCAGATTGTTAAACATAAACAAGAAGATCTGTAAACAGACTCCGTTGTTCTCACTTAATTTTAACAGTTTAAATGTTGAGTGTTTTAATATCATTAGATAGTGGTATTGATTTACTGACAAATACAGAGATTCATTCTTTTTAACAATCTATGTTGGTCAGCATTGCCTCGCCTCGCCTCGCCTTCCTCTGCTTATCGCAGGGGCAGCATCCCAGGCCATCCTCTTCCCGGCCAGGTTCACTAGCTCCTCAGCTGAGACGCCCAGGCATCCCCAGGCCAACCTGGAGATGTATTTCCTCCAGCTTGTCCTAGGTCGACCCGGGAGCCTCCTGCCTGCAGGACATTCCCAAAACACCTCCAGAGGGAGGCGTCCAGGAGGCATCCTAACCAGATGCCTGAACCACCTCAACTAAATCCTTTTGATGTGGAGGAGCAGCGGTTCTACTCCAAGTCCCTCCTGGATATCCACGCTTCTCAGCCTATCTCTAAAGCTGAGCCCGACCACCCTGCGGAAGAAACTCATTTCGGCCACTTGTATCTGCGATCTCATTCTTTTGGTCATTACCCAAAGCTCATGACCATAGGTGAGGATTGGAAGGTAGATCGACCGATAAATCGAGAGCCTTGCTTTCTGACTCAGCTCCTTCTTCACCACAACCGATCGATTCAGCGTCCGCATCACGCAGATGCTGCCCCAATCCGCCTGTTGATCTCCCGCTCCCTCCTTCCCTCACTCGTAAACAAGACCCCGAGATACTTAATCTCCTCCACTTGGGGTAGGACCTCTCTCACGACTCAGAGTTGGCAAGCCACCCATTTCCGGCACCTTCACTTGTTGTTTTAGAGCTTTTAAAGGGCTCTGTGATGTTCTAGGTCCAACAAGCTGTCAGTATTATAGAAAACTACCGTGGATTATTTCATTCATAGCTTTTTAATCTACTGCTGTTAGCATCAGATGAAAGGCTCTTTAGAACAATGGATTAGTAATTATTAATTGGCTGATCTGAAACTTAAAATCAGTTTTTATTTTTAGTTCATCACTAAGGGCTAATTCATCAGAAAGATCTTGTGAACGTTTTTCCTTCCAGAATCATAACTTTCAAGTTGATCAGAATTTTAAAAAATGCATTCTGTTAAGTTTTATGAGATGAATCAGATTCTCATCACATCTGTGTCATCAGGTCACAACAGAACAACAATCAGTGAACCAGATCATTTCTATTTAAAACTGTAGCTGGAATTAATTAAGAGCACAAAAACACTTATGAGACAAGGAAGTGAAAAAATCTTTTTCAGTATTTGTGTTTTGTTGTGTTTAAATTGTCACCATTGTAAGGTGCTGGAAACTCACCTTTAAGGTGCTTGGATTAGATTTTCATGAAGGTGCAAGAACCCTTATAAAAGCAAAATAACATGGTTAATACAAGTTTTCTGTTCTACTGCATTTAATTTTTGTTAGGTGTTGCATTAGTAAAATATGTATTTTTAAAGAAATTAAATTGTTCTTGAACTGCAGTTACCGGCTGCACAGATTCACTTTAAGTGCTGCAAATGGCCCGTGAGCCATAGTTTGATCACCCCTGTTTTAAACTGTGTTTTTAGTTCTAGCTTGATGCACAGACAGGTTGGACAGGCTTGACATTTTGTGTCTCCTCCAGAAGCCTGGACTGGTTGATCACTACATCAGCACTCTGCTGACCCTGGATCAGAGCCCTACCACTCTGGTCATGCTGGGGGTGTGTTTGGACTTCTGCACAGCTCAGAAAGACAAAGCCACCATAGAGAAACATAAGGTGAGTACGTTGAAGTTTCCTCTGTTTTTCTGATCTGGAGGCCTGCTCCTGATTGGTTCTCATTTTTCTGAGCAATAATTTTGTGTCTGCGGTTTCTCAGAGTCCCCTGCTGGATCTTTACGTTAAATCGGTGCTTATGAGCAAGACCAAACCCCAGCAGCACATTTTGGACAAAAGTGGCTCGTTTCTACGTCACGTGACCCACTCTGATTTTAAAGAGCTGCTGTTGCCCGCCCTGCAGAAGACCATGCTCCGCAGCCCAGAGAACGCTATGCAAAGTGAGACTCTGTCTGTCCCTGAATGGTGTTTAGTCATGTGAGACTTGTGCAGGTGATAAGAATGACGCTCCGTGTCTCTACAGCCGTTTCCTGCCTGCTGTCTGCTGTGACTCTGGATCTGAGCCAGTATGCCATGGATATTGGAAAGGCCATAGCAAGTAAGGCCTCTCAGTCAGTTTAGAGAACACTCAGCTGTCAGGACAGTTTGTCTTGTGGGGTATAACAAACATTTTTATTTAATGATGCCTGCTTGTGTTTCAGGCCAGCTGAAGGCTAATAATGCCCAGCTGATGGAGGAAGCGGTCCAGGCCATGCAGAATCTGTCCCAGCAGTGCAGTGATCACACTGCTGTTCAGGATATCGTCACGCATCTTTTCAAGATCCTCGGTGGTGAGCTAAGGATTTGCCAGAAGACTGGAATGTTTTTTTTTTTTCCAATCTTTCTGACTTTGCTGACCAGAAACATTATTTTTATTTTGTTTCCAGGATCTGAGGGGAAGCTCACAGTTGTTGCCCAAAAAATGAGCGTGCTGTCAGGTGAAAGGCCTTTCTAACGCATTTCATAATCATGACACAGAAGATGAATGAATGAAGGCTAATGTTGGTTTTTTCATCATAGGGATTGCCAGCTGCAGCCATCATACTGTATCAGGAACCTCCAGCCAGACTCTCAGTTCTGCGGTTGCTGTGATGTTCATCCCTTACTTACAACAAGAAGGTATGGCTGCTCTTCAGCTGTCTGCTGATGAAAAGCTGGAAACAGTTCAGTCCAATTCAGTTTGTTTTTAAAGCTCCAGTTCACAACACCAGTCATCTGAAAGAGCAGAGTAAAGCAACAGATCCAGACCATTTCAGGTTCAGATTCAGAGCCAAGAGCTCTGTTGGAGACCTCTGGAACAAGAAGATCTCTGATAGAAGGTGGAGCTGATCTCTGAGAGCTTTACAAGTTAGAATCAGAACTTTAAATTCAGTTCTGGATCTAAGAGGGTGCCAATGCAGTGATGCTGAAACTGTAGAAATCTGATCTCTCCTCCTAATTGTCATCAGAACTCTGGCAGCAGCATCTGATCTTTGAGAGAGATTTCTCTGTCAGTCAGTCTCAAGCTAATCTTCCTTTGTTTTTAGTTCATGAAGGCACCTTGGTGCATGCAGTGTCTGTGCTGTCACAATGGAGCAGTCGGCTTACAGTGGAGATTCCCACCGCTCTGCTGGACTGGTTGAAGAAAGCTTTTACTCTCAAGACCTCCACCTCTCTGGTTCGCCACACCTACCTTCAAGCTATGCTAGGGGCCTTCAAAGGTCAGACCCACTGAGAGCGCTATGCTGCCACATATCGAGACCATGAAACTACAGTCAGACCTTCTATTATAACCTGTTTTATCTCCTCTGTACGTAGGTGACACTTTGAGCCAAGCCTCAGACTTCATACCCCTGCTCCTCCAAACGGTTGAGAAAGCTGCTGCGCAAATCTCCCAGCATGCTCTGCTTGCTGAGGGTGTGGCAGCTTCTGTTCTTTTGAGCCGACTTGCTCTTCTGGAGACACAAACAGGTGAGTGTTTAACGTCAGTCGTTTAGTTATAGAGCCTACAGGACGAGTCGATGTTAACAGGGTTTTTACGGGTGCTTAAAGTCCTTTAAAGTGTTTGTATTTAATGTGGTATTTTCCAAGGTTTTCAAAGTTATTGAAACTAGTGATACACCAAAAACTTTGATAGTGATCTGAACTGACCGATATTCAGCATAATGTCTTAATCAGTAATCAACCTAACTGAAAATCATGAAGCGAATTTATTTTTCATTCCATTTAAACCTCTGTTGCTAAGTGCTATTTAAAGGGATGCTTTTGTGATTTTTAAGTTGCCGTTTATCAGTTTATCTACAGTAAGTACAACACCCACCGGTGACATCACTCAAGTGGGCAGGGAACTCAAAGAAGTCACTGATGTGTCAGAATGTTTTATTACCAGTTTGTAAACCTCTACAATTTATCATGAGACTGTTTGGTTTATTTCAACCAGGCGTCCAGGAGGCATCCTAGCGAGGTGCCCGAACCACCTCAGCTGGCTCCTCTTGATATGGAGGAGCAGTGGTTCTACTCCCGAGTCTCGCCCTCGTGTCTGAGCTCCTCACCCTATCTCTAAGGCTAAGCCCGGCTACCCTGCAGAGGAAACTCCACCAGCGGGTACGGGGGTTACCGCCACGACTTGTACGGGCCACTTTGCGACCACAGCTAGCAACAGCTGTTCAACAATCACAGAGTGGAACAAGGCCCATTCTGAATCAATGTCCCCTCCCTGCTCTTGGGTCAAAGCTCTGCCGGAGGTGGGAGTTGAAGACCATCTTGACAGGCTCTTCTACCAGGCGTTCCCAGCAGACCCTCACTATACGTTTGGGTCTGCCAAGAAGATGCCAGGTCTGCGCGGCATCTTCCCCTGTCATCCGATCCAGCTCACCACCAGGTGGTGATCAGTTGACAGCTCCACTCCTCTCTTTACTCGAGTGTCCAAAGCATACGGTCTCAGGTCAGATGATGCAACTATAAAGTCAATCATCGACCTGTAACCTAGGCTGCCCTGGTACCAGGTGTACTGATGGGCCTCCTTATGTTTGAACATGGTTTTTGTTATGTCCAAACTGCAACTTGCACAGAAGTCCAATAACAGAACACCACTTGAGTTCAGATTGGGCGGGCCGTTCCTCCCAATCACACCCCTCCAGTCACACTGTCATTACCCACGTGAGCGTTGAAGTCCCCCAGCAGGACTATGGAGTCCCCAGTCGGAGCGCTATCCAGCACTCGTCACACGGACTCTAAAAAGGGAGGGTGCTCTGAACTGCTATTGGTGCATAAGCACAAACAACAGTCAGGACCCACTCCCCGTCCTAAAGATCGCAGGGAAGCTGCCCTTTCATCGCCCAGAGGAAACCCCAACATACAGGCAGAGTCTTTGGGCTAACAGAAAGTCACACCAGTGCTCTGCCTCTCACCTGGAGTATGAGAGATTGAGAGAGACTCTTTCAAACTCACCTTAAAAGTACTTGAGAAGTGCTTGAATTAGATTTGTGCAAAAACCATTTAATATGATTTTAATAGGATTATTTATGGCTGTTTTTCCAGAGACTAAATTCTCAAGCTTTTGGAACCTGATACTTGATGAGAAGAAGCCGTTATTCACTACTGAGAAGTTCCTCTCTCAGGGCAATGAAGAGAGTAAGGCTTTTTGTTTTTGTAAGATTTATCTGTGTAAATCCTACCATGACATGCAGTGATGGCTTGTTTCGCCCACACTGTCTCTGCAGCTCTGCTCACAGTGCTACAGCTCTGTGAACGGCTGTTTCTGGACCACGCCCACCGACTCAACACCAGCAAATCACAGTGAGTCTCAATTTCTCTCTGCCTATCCAACACAACAGGAGGCCAGCTTGTGTTTTTAAAACAACCTTCAAACAGAATCTCTTTTAAAAGAATCACACAAATAGCTTTTTATATTCACCGTTTCACCATCACAGCAGGCAAACCAGCAGACGCCATCATTAACCTCTTCAAAACCACCTTCACTTGTTGTTGGCGTCTTGTACACTCAGGAGAATTCTAGTCTTTACAGGTCATTTTCTAAACTGAGTAATGAGATTACTCATTTGCACTCAATTTTATAATTACTCCCATTAGAAAATGAGCTTATGGAGTTTTTTTGCAAACATACAAAGTGTTGACGTCACTAAGTAATGACAAAACCTGAAGCAGTGATCCTGAACAGTGTAGTGTTCAGAGTAGGTGATGAGGTTGACTCTTAACTCTTACAACCCAAACATGTTTAACCAGCTCTATTTGAATGGTCACTGTAATGTCTGATTTTGCTGTGTGTGTGCTCTGTAGCATGTATCATCACGCCGTGGTGGCTGTTCTGTTGTCTCGGAGCTGGCGTGTGAGGAAGAGGGCGCAGCAGAGTGTCAGGAAGCTGCTCTCCTCTCTGGGTGGATTCAGCCTCGCCCACGGCCTTCTGGGAGAACTCAGAGTGGTTATCAACAAACACAAAGTATAAACTCATTGTTCTGTTTTTGTATATCTGTTGTCTATATAAACAGAAATCTTTGATTATTTACAGTGTTTTGTAAATCTTGTTAGGTTTTGCCTCAGGACGTCCTGGTGTCGGAGTCAGGAGAGCTAACAGAGATGGGTCGCAGCTATATTCCCCCTCGTGTCCTGCTGGACGCGCTGTGTGTCGTTTGCTCCGCTGCCAGCCAGTGGGGGGACCCGGCTGAAGCAGAGAATTTGGCCATGGAGACCCTCATTGTCACACATCATCCAACTATAGGTATGGAAACCGTTAGCATTAGGTGTCCAGGGACTGGTTTTAGTCACCCTGCTGTAAGGGAGAGATTGAAATGCTTACAAATGCTTGAACTTTAATGTGGTATTTTTAAGGTTTTGAAAGTGCTCGAATTTTGCACAAAGTGCTTGAAACTTTTATCAAACATCACCATCAAAACCCACTGATCAAAACATATTTAGTGCTGCAGACACATGTGACTTTAAAGTCTGCAGGTACAGGTAGTCTGACTGAAGCACAACAGAACGATGGTGGTGAGCAGCTCAGCCCCCGTCTTTCTGTTGCTGTGAGCTGTCAGTATGAAGACCCAATGAGAAATCCCTTCATTGGTTCCCTTTGTTTAAAACACAGGGTTTCCGCGCGGTGGTAAAAGGTAGTAAAAGGTATGAAATGTGCTCAAATTAAGGCCCTTAAAAGGTAGTAAATTACTGCATTTGGTAGTAAAAAAATTCCGACTTGGTAGTAAATTTCTGTCACAAAATTAAAATATTTTAACCTTCCCCATTCGTTTAACTAAAAACGTCTTTTTATCGTGCTGACAGGACAGCCGAACCCTGAACGCTGTTGATAGCCTTGCACATGCGTACAACAGCTTTATTGTGCATGCGTGGTGTCAGGATAACTCATGTAGAAGCTAGCAAGTAGCACCGCAAACAATGGGGAAAATGTAAGTTTTCCAAACTTTGGCTCGACGACCCATTCTCTAAAGGCTGGCTAAACCAGTCATGGGTAATGACCGAGAGGCTTTTTGTCAGGTGTGCCGAAAAACTATTAATTTGACGTGGAATGGGGGTGGCCATCGTCCGGCTTTAGGACGGACTGTCCGGTTTTCAGGAGGCGTGTCCGCCGTCCGGCGAGCCCTTGAGACGGACGCCGGCTTTTGGCTGAATTATTTGCTTCACATGGTCCAGAGTCTCTGGTCCAGAGAAACGAATTGTGAAAGAAAAAAACCCCGGAGAGCTCTGCTCAGCGTGCGTGAGGTAACTCGGGGTGCTCTCCGCACTCAGCTGCGCCCCAGACACGCCTCCTCCTGGACCGAATAGAGAACTCGCGCTGCAGCTGAAACCTGAACCATGAAACAGGTCGACCAGAAACCGGAGTGGAGAAAATAAACAGAGACCTCAGAGCTGTGCCATGTCGCGCCGTTATTTTGATTAAAAATCATTGTGATCACTCACACGGGGACCGCCACAGCGCGTCCCAGAAACGCGAGTCCACGCCACAGCACTAATTCAGATACTCACCAGTTTTACTCCAGGGGGTCCAGGGTGGAGAAGCACTGAATGAGGAGATAAATCCCCATTAATAATCACACCTATGGTCTCTAATGACAAATTTAATGCGCTTAAAGTAAGCAAATCTGGTGATCAACAAGTAAAACTTAATTTTTTATTTTACAAAAAGAGCACTAAAGATCATCAGTAATAGATCCCTCTAACCTGTTATTTATCAAATATAAAATACTGACATGATTTAGTTGACTTGAAAATATTACAATGTCCAAAGCTAGTACCAACTAATATTCAGAACAAGAAAAAGTTAGTAGTTATAATTTGAAAGGAAGTGAAGTTTGTAAAAAGCCTCAATTTAGAACCAAAAAGAACTGAATATTTCTGTAAATGGGGTAAAATAATATAACAACCTTGGCAAAGAAATAAAAGAATCAAAATCATTAATATATTTAAAACTGTATCAAACTGAGGGGTAAGGAATATCATTTTGTTTTATAAAAATGGACAGAAAATGTGTTTTTAAAGTCTCTGCTCCTTTTCATTCATATTTTTAGTGTTGATTTGTAAATGTTATTAAAGTGATACAAAAATAACAAAGTCTAAATGCAATTATGCATCCATATGATGTTTTTGTAACAGATTATTGGATGAAGTGTCAAATAAATATCAGAAATGTAACTGGTTAAAGCCCAAACCTAATCAGATTAGCCATGTTGACGAGGTTGATGCAGGCAGACCAACCTATCAGAAGCAGCCTGGGAAGAACAACATTTTTTAAAAAACCTTAGGATATTTTGGGAGAGTACAACAATCATACTATGTAATGGAATTGATTATGTTATAGCTTTTTTTTCTTGGGTCATCGCTGAAAAATGTCCTCCTTTCTGATGTTGTGGAAATGGCCACCCACCGAACATCCAGCGTTCACTAACAGTGGATTCACATGCGGGGCGAGCAGCTCCATATTTCGTTTTTTGGCGATGCACAGAGCAGCGTTCCTGCAACTTCGAACTCAGAAACCACGACAATTAAAAATCAAACACTGGCTTGTGAAGTCTAAAAGTGATTTTACTTTGTCTATATCCAGAGAAGACATTATGTTCCAAGTCCTCTAGAACTGAGTTTGGAATGTTTGTGTCGGATGTCTTAGTCAGTGCTGCCCCACCCACTACCCCCCCCCCCCAAAAAAAGGGCCGCTGCGTGATGCATTGGTAGTAAAAAATGTTGCTGAGGTAGTAAAAAAGGTAGTAAAAGGTAGTAAATTCAGTTCTAGGTTTCCTGTATAAACCCTGAAACAATAACATCATCAGCTGCTTGACTTTTAGTTAGCCAGGGCTGCAGAGTGACATCACTTTGCTCAAACATGTCTAAAAATCTCTCCAGTTGGTAAACCTGACCCTACTGCTCCATGTAATATACCTGACATCACCACTCCAGGTAATATACCGGTACTCCACACATACTGAACAACAATGGTCCAATAACCCAAACCTGGGGTCAGGCGTGTTGGGCTGGGGGTTAAAGGGCTCTGTGTATCCAGGGCTCACTGCAGGAAGGGGCCTCAAAAAGTCTGGAAAGAAAATGTCTTTTTTAATTAATATTTTCTAATTTTATCATAATGAAATTGACCCTGGCTGGATAAAGTTGACTATTAAACTTGTGTTTTTGTTTTGAGTTATATTGTTAGATTTGAATAAAGTAAAAAAATAGAAACAAAATTATATTTTAATATCACAATATTTAATTTGGGTTCTTTATAGCATGATAACATCTGTTCTTATGGAACCAGGAAGTGAAATAATCATTTTGAGCATTTACTTGTAAACCATCACTGCTGTAAGGTGCTGGAAAATCCTGAAAACTTCTCTTGACAGGTGAATGAACTTGACTTTATGAAAAGTGTATGAACCCTGGTTCATGGTTACGAATGTGCTTTAATCTGCAAGTGAAATTGATTAAAGCTCAGTAACATTTTAGGACTCATTAAAATTCATTTTAATCTTCAGTCAGAGACGAGCTAGACCCCCCCACACACACACACACACACAGGAAAAAAAATAAATTGTTCAGAATTGCACATTTTATTATCCAGATTCAGTTATTCCGGTAAACAAAAAAGAAAAATGGGATATGGGGTAAAACGAGTTCTAAAAAGCAATTTAAATTAATTCCATAGGGCTACTGAACTATAGCTGTACTGTTTGGTCATATATGTGTCACCAGTGTAAGGTGATGGAAAATCTTGAAAAGTCACATTGAAAGTGCTTAAATTGAATTTTGTCTGAGGAGTAAGAACCCTGGAAAGGGGATTGATGTTGTTCCTATGTGCTTCTTTCTTCCAGTCAAAGCCCGGTCTGGCTTGTGGCCTGTTCTGCTTTCATCTATGAACATAAAAGCTGAGGAATTTATTGAAAAAAACCTTGAAGCTATTCTGCCGCAGCTGCTGGAGGTCAACACTGACAGCCAGGTTTGATCATCCCTCCATGTTCTCCTTACAAGTTGATAAATCTTGTTTCTCATATTGAGCACTCGCCCCCAAAATACAGTAAATGAGATGAATATAATTAAATGCCTTTATGTGACATATTTCCTGTCTAAAAATAGCTCTGGATAATTAGTGTTTTTTGTTTTATGACAGGCGGTGAAGAATGCCGTTGGTGCTCTCTGCGTCCTTTCCCCCAACAAGTTGTTGCCGCGGGTGATCGGCCATGCCATCGAAGGGCTTTCCCAGCCTGCTCTGCTTCAGGTCACCAGGGAGGAGTACAGCATCATGCTGACCCCCGAGGGAGAACTGTACGATAACAGCATCGTCCAGAGGTAATGCACACTTTGTCCTACGGGCATCTCCAGAGCTCTTCAGTGTCTGACTGGTGTCTTTACACTCCTGTCCTTCATTTGTGAAATTTCTGCAGTGCCCAAAAGGAAAATACCAAGAAAGTGAACATGAAGAGGGAAAATAAGGCCTATTCCTACAAGGAGCAGATCATTGAACTGGAGTTACAGGAGGTAGATGAAACAAGAGTCACTGAATTTGATTGATTGAAATCTGTTTTGACTTTCTTTTTCTTTTCCACAGGAACTAAAGAAGAAGAAAGGTATTAAAGAGGAGGTGCAGTTAACCAGCAAACAGAAGGAACTGATTCAAATTCAGCTGGAAAAGGAGTCAGCTGTTCGTAAAAGACTTCATGGGGTAAAGAGTCAAGTTTCTGATTTGTCTGATCCTCCTACGACCCCAGGATTTTTGACTTAGTAACACAAAAATGTTCCCATTAAAGTCAGCCATAAAATATTACTATACTTTAATTTTTTTAATGGATATCATTATTAGCTAGCTTCAGTCCTCACCATAAATACCACGTTTTCATTGAGTTTTTGAAATTAAAACCCCAAAAACATCCAATATTTTTCATCCATCCATTTTCTGAACCATTGCATCCTGTAAGGGTTGTGCGCAGCTGGTGTCCATCTCCAGCAGTCACAGGGTGAGAGGTGGACAACACCCTGGACAGGTCGCCGTCACAGGAACATACAGAGACAAATAAGACACAACCATTCACACTCACTCGCACCCAGGGACAGTTAGAGACACCAGTTAATCTAACATGCATGGTTTTGGTCTGTGGGAGGAAACCGGAGGGACGAACTTGCAAAGTGAAGTACACGTCTCTAGTTTTAAGCATAGATGCACTTCACCTTATTGCTCAGAGCGTCTATGCTTGTAGGGGGGACCTGACAGAAAATAATGAAGAACCACTACCCGGCTGTGGTCACCCATTTTCTATTTCATTTATGCAGAAAATACTTTGGGGGAATGATTATCAGAGCCTGGAAGGGTCATAAAAAGCATCAACAATGATTTTGATTCCTTTGTAGTTTTTTGTGTCAGAACACACTCATGCATTTTACTCTATGATGATAAAATACACCCAAATCATTTCAGATCCCAGTATTTATTCCTAAATTATCAAAACGTGCACTGTTTTTGCAGTTAAATTTTTCCCCTGCTCATGAACTTCCTGTTCTATGCAGATGGACGTGGAGCTGCAGAGTGTAGTGGGTCTGATTGAGTCCACTCTGAAAACCAGACCAGCTGAGATCACCAGGGAGCTCCCTGCTGTCCTCCAGGTCCTAATGCCCCTGCTCCAATCCCCTCTGGCTGCTCCTCGCATCCAGCAGGTCTTCTTGGATATCGGAGTGTGCCTCCTTCCCAAACACCTTCACTGTCTGGGTATAAGTCTGGTTTCAGTGTAGTTCAGCTAGATGTAGTTATAATAGCTCAGCTCTGTAACTCACTTTTTCCTCCCCCTTCTAGCTGTACTTGTGGGTCATGTGACTTTACGATTACTGAAGCCTGAATGCGATCTGGACCCAGCTTGGGGACAAGAGGACCTGGACACAGCAGCCCACCGTACCATACTGCTGCTACATGACCACACCGTCCCACAGAGAGAGGGCAAGCCTGGAGGTGAGCCCAGTCAGGACTAACGCTCAGCTTTGACCCAAACTTCCATTTAACTTTTAACAGGGCATCATTTCATATTCTAAGGCTCTCTTGTGTTTAGAAGCTTGGTTTATAAAACGTGTCAAACAAAATCATCTCAGCTGTTTCTCCTATACCAATACCTCAGAACTGACCAGTACCAGTTCTGTTTATCCATCCCTAGTTAGGGGCAGTAATGAAGCAACCAAAGTTTTTCCAATCAGGCACAGCTTCTGGGTCTCCCAGGAAGGTTTGTTAAAGTCCTGGTTGTAATAAACTAGCTTTGCAGCATTTAATCATTTTCACACATCCTATATTACAGAAACTACATCTGTAAGGTTCTAAGGCTGGTGTTTTTGTTGTGCATGCCCTAATACCCTATTAAGTCCAGTTAAATCATGTAACAGGGATAAATGTCTCAGTGCTGAAATACTGACTCCTTGTGTTTTGTATTTGTTTGATTTTCCATTAGACATCCCTCCACTATCTGCTCCTGCGTTCTCCTTCTGCTTCCCGTTCCTCAACGCTACACTCAAGGAGTCTTCAGGCAGCACAGAGGAGACTGAGAACATCATGACCAGAGCGCTGCAGGTCATCAACGTGCACTGCCAGCTCCGTGCCAGCACGGACATTGATGACAGTGTAATTGATGAGGTAGAGACAAACATTTTTCTTCTCTGTCATGTGTAGTGATATTATTTAGTCATAATTATTTACTTCCCAGTTATTGACACTTTTTAGATGTCTGCTAACCATTTTATATATTATCAGCTGCCTGCTTTACAAAAACAAAGGCATGCAGTGAAAGTATCTGACTGTTGTGTGCTTCTGTTGTTGCTTTAGACTGGACCAGAACTGCTTCCTCGTGTCAACATGTTGATGCTGCTTACCAGAATTATTTCTACAGCTGCTCCAAGACTCCAGGTATTAGTCAATGACACTTTATTTAATACAGACTGTGTTCTTATTTCTAGTCATTGTCTAAGTTGACCTAGTGGTAAACTATAGTGGATCTATTAACAACAAAAATCCATGTGTTCTTCACAGTTTCCCTGTTTTTCCTCTGTTCCTTTGATGTCATGATTGCTCCTGAACTGTACTAAATACAGCCTCATGGATGAGGACGTTACTCCTTGGTCTTGTGACCTGAGACTTTCCACTGTGTGTTTCAGGTGCTGGCTTCTCAGTGTCTGACGGCGCTGTGTGCCAGCGCAGGAGGAGGAGATGGCTGCGCTGTAGCCGAGCAGCCAGAGATCGATGTCCTGCTCAGCGCTCTGCTCTCACCCTGCTTCTCTGTCCGGGATGCTGCTCTGAGGGTGAGCTCCTGAGGACTTATTATTGATGTTTGCTGGCCTGTCATCTTATAAAATACACACTCATTTAACCAGCAGTGACACAGACTCATTTTCTACCATGATGGAATTACTAAATCTCACATGTGGTGTTAAACCAGTCAGATAAACCAGTATTATCAGAGTGAATGGGTAATCTGTGCGTCCTCGTCTAAACTCCTTGTGCTCAGGGCTTGTTGGAGATGGAGTTTGCTCTGCCAACAGACAGCACTGAGACCAGTGGGTTGAACCTGCTGCGCAGGCTTTGGGTTGCCAGGTTTGATGTTGAGGAGGAGGGACGCGCCTTGGCTGAAAAGTAAGTAATCATAGGATTCAGTTTGTTCTTTTTAGTGCTCATTTGATCAAAACCCAAAATAAACTTCTCTAAAGTTTGATTTCTCTCTTCTTGAAGCACATTTTAGGTTTTAAATAATGGAATTGTTTTTAATACGCAGTTTGAAACATCTTTTTCATCAGAACATAAATTCTTTGTTCTACATAGGTAAAGGGAAGGTGTTTCATTTCTTCCAGTAAATCACTTGTTCCCTTGACCTCCTCAGACTTTGGGAGTCTCTGGATCTGGAGTTGGTTTCTGAGCTCTGCTCCCTGCTGATTGGAGACAGCACTCATCATGAGGAGGCCATTCGTTCTGCTGCAGCTGAAGCTTTGTCAACTGCTGTGTCCCAGTACAGAGATCAGTCTGCCTCAGTGCTCAGCCAGCTCACTGAACTCTACCATCAGAAACTATACGTAAGACATTTTAGTAACTGATTCTTACTGCTGGATGAATGTATCCAGTTTAGAAATCAACAGTTATTGTTTCCTTCTAAAGAGACCCCCTCCTGTGCTGGATGCCCTTGGCAGAGTGATCTCTGAAGCTCCACCTGACCAGTGGGAGGCCAGGTAAACATTCCCGTGGGAAACAAGTTCAGATTATTTCAACCCGTTGTGCGTGGCAGCAGTCCTGTGTGTTGAATCTCCTTCTTTCCCACGTTGTTTTCATCAGGTGTGGCATCGCTCTGGCTCTGAACAAGCTGTCCCAGTACCTGGATGAATCTCAGGTCACCCCTCTCTTCCTTTTCTTTGTGCCTGATGCTCTGAATGATCGCCACACTGAGGTGCGACGCTGCATGCTGGATGCTGCGCTCTCAGCCCTTAACACACATGGAAAGGTAGCTGTTGTTTTATTACTCAGCTTTAATGTTTGTGTGCTGTAGCTCATGTAGCTCCTGTCTGTTTCAGGATAACGTGAGTTCCCTGCTGCCGGTGTTTGAGGAGTTTCTGAAGAACGCTCCGCAGGACGCCAGCTACGACTCTGTTCGTCAGAGTGTGGTTATTCTGATGGGATCTTTGGCTAAACATCTGGACAAAACTGACCCTAAGGTCAAACCCATTGTGGCCAAGCTAATTACAGCACTCTCTACGCCGTCACAGCAGGTAAACGACTCATCAGTGTACTCGCATCAAGTTGATACAGTCTCTATAAACAGGAAGTAGCCCTCTGACAGAAAAAATAGTCAGATCAGGAAAGACACTGCTGCTGAACCGTGATAAACTAGCTGATAATTTTTGAGTATTTTAAACAACTCTTGTTCAAAAAAGTCACCCTGGTGCATTAGAACCTGTTTCTACAAGTTAACATGAGACTGTTTTATTTGTTAGTGTAATGTTTAGCTTAGCTGCTGCAGCAAGACGTACAGTAGTAGAGTCATTTAGATGTTGTTCTGAAACAAACTAAACTGTCATGTTAAATTGTAGAGGTTTATAAACAGGTTATATAGTGTTGTAATGCATCAGTATGACTTTTTATAAAAGAGTTGTTTTAAGTTGATGTAAATTAGCTGCTAGTTTGTCACCATTAGAGCGTCAGTGTCTCAGTGAACTATTGCTCCAGGCAGAGGACTACTTCTTGTTTTAAGAGGCTCCGCCCCCTTTGAGTGATGTCACCAGTAATTATGGTCTTTACTGTGGAGAAATCACTGATAGATGCCATTTCAATATCTCTTTAATAGCCTTTATATTTAACTGTATTTTTATTTTTTCTCACTCAAGGTCCAGGAGTCTGTGGCCAGCTGCTTGCCTCCTCTAGTGCCTGCCATCAAGGAGGACGCAGCAGGAATTGTAAGAAACCTGCTGCAGCTGCTGCTGGAGAGTGACAAATATGCTGAGAGGAAGGGAGCAGCATACGGACTGGCTGGACTGGTCAAAGGTCTGGGGATCCTGGCCCTCAAACAGCAGGACATCATGACCACGCTAACCGAGGCCATCCAGGACAAGAAAAACTTCAGACGCAGGGAAGGTTAGTGTGAATCAGCTGAACAATTTACCTAAACACAGCTTAACCACACACTTCAATCTGGTACCTGGAGCTTAACTAAAAATCATGGCATTCTGCACACGAGCCTTGTTGCTGGAGGGAAGGTGGACTGAGTTGTTGCTGAGCTGCTGTTTGTTTTTGCAGGATCCCTGTTTGCCTTTGAGATGCTGTGTAACATGTTGGGGAAGCTGTTTGAGCCATACGTGGTCCATGTGTTACCACACCTCCTGCTCTGTTTTGGAGATGGAAACCAGTACGTCAGAGAGGTGAGAGGGAGCAGAGGACTCCACATGCACTTCAGGGTCTAACTCTGGTATCTGATTTGCTCTGACTGCACTGACAAAGCCAACAATGGAAGATGATTAAAGCAGAATTTGTTCATGCTAAACTAAACCAAGGTGACTTTACTTTTAGTGCTAAAGGTAATGCATATAAACTGAGAAAAGACTCACTAAATGGGACTATTGTCTAAATTGTCAGCAGGTTCATGGTTTCAGTGGCCTACAGACCATCTTTTACGACTTATAATGTATTTTTTTGTTTAGCAAAACGTCCTGTCTTTCTGTCCAAATCAGTGCTTTGAAATATCTGTGTTGGTGTAACAAAGCATAAAAATATGTTTCAAATCCTCCTTCCTGATCACTGGTCACTCCAGGCTGCAGATGACTGTGCCAAGGCTGTGATGAGGAACCTGAGCGCCCATGGGGTGAAGCTGGTGCTCCCCTCCCTTCTGGTGGCTCTGGAGGAGGAGTCATGGAGGACCAAAGCTGGTACGAAACACATGAGCTTTCTAAGTCATCATTAGTTTAACAGCTGTATAAAATGTTGATCCTTTTTGTTTTGCACATGTTGTGACTCGCCTCTACATTGCTGTCAGGCTCTGTGGAGTTGTTGGGCGCCATGGCTTTCTGTGCACCCAAGCAGCTGTCCTCCTGCCTGCCCAGCATCGTGCCCAAGCTGACGGAGGTGCTCACCGACTCCCATGTGAAGGTTCAGAAGGCCGGCCAGCAGGCCCTCCGACAGATTGGCTCCGTTATCCGCAACCCTGAAATCCTGGGTGGGTTCAGTTCAATTTAGTTTATTTCTAAAGCTCCAGGTCACAACAGCAGTCATATCAAAGAGCTGAACATTTCAGGTCCAGATTCAGACCAACTGAACTAGCTGAATTAGTGGCAGCAAGAACAGAAGCTCTGAAGCTGTCTTTAAAGTAAACAGGGTTTCTGCCTCATGGATGGAAACTAGAAGCTGGTTGCACCAGAGAGGAGCCTGAGAACTGAAAGCTTTGCCTCCCATTCTACTGTTAGAAACTCTAGAAACCACAAGTAAAGCTTTTTTAAACTGTGGACTGGCTTTATAGTACACCTTTTTGTTAGGAATAATACAAATATATGAATGTAAGGAAATGCAGGTACATTTTAAATGACCTTATCTGTAATATTATTTATAGAATTGACTTTTTAACTCTGAGTATAAAGTTTGTCAGCTTTCTTTCGTGTAACAATGTGCTTTTGTCCGTTGCCCAGCCATCACTCCCATTCTGTTGGACGCCCTCACGGATCCATCTAGGAAAACCCAGACGTGCCTGCAGACTTTGCTGGACACCAAGTTCGTGCATTTCATCGATGCCCCCTCCCTGGCTCTCATCATGCCCATCGTCCAGAGGGCCTTTCAAGATCGCTCCACCGACACTCGCAAGATGGCTGCACAGATCATTGGCAACATGTACTCTCTGACTGACCAGAAGGTACATGGTTTCAACCACACAGTGTCTCTTCATTTCCTGTCAGGGTTCTTGAAATCCTGGGAAAATGCTTGAATTTTCACATGATATTTTCAAGGTTTTGAAACTGTGTGAAGTTTTAATAAAGGGGCTTGAAACCAGAGATGCACCAAAAAGTCAGCTGATTGGAACTGGCTGATATTCAACAGGATCTGGTTGATCAGTGATCGACCAATCTGAGACTCAATAGGTTTATTTCACCTGTCAGTAAATGCACCTTGGCCAAGCAGGAACAAAATGTCATCTATTCAGATGGTTTTCATTACACTGTTAATGTGTTTTATTTGATTCTGTACAGGATTTGTCTCCTTACCTGCCAAGCGTTATTCCTGGACTGAAGGCTTCCCTTCTGGATCCAGTGCCTGAGGTGTGTGTGTGTTTAAACATAAACAGCACCATGATTTTGATATTTATGTGTGCAAGACTGAGGCTTCACCACACACCTTCTCACCTGTCCAGGTCCGAACAGTCTCAGCCAAAGCCCTGGGTGCCATGGTGAAGGGGATGGGTGAGTCCTGCTTTGATGACCTGCTGCCGTGGCTCATGGAGACGTTGGCGTCTGAGCAGAGCTCTGTGGACCGCTCTGGAGCTGCACAAGGTTAGTTCTCCTACTCTGTTCATTGTGCTTTATTCAGTAGTTGAGTTGGTGGTTGATTGTTAGGACGGTCCTTTCAGGTCTGGCTGAGGTCATGGCTGGACTGGGAGTAGAGAAGCTGGACAAACTGATGCCAGATGTGGTGCAAACAGCCAGCAAGGTGGACATCGCTTCTCACGTCCGAGACGGCTACATCATGATGTTCATCTACCTGCCTCTCACATTTGGAGATAAATTTACGCCCTACGTTGGGCCCATCATTCCCTGCATTCTCAAGGTGCGTCTAAATGATTTTTATGCTAATCATCATTTTAGTGTTATTACTTGTATAGATTACATAAAAAGAACCGCTAGGCTAAACAAATCTTTGCCTAAGTGACACACCCTCTGAGATCTGGAGATCCCATGTCACTACAGGTCAGTGACCCGTCTCTCTGTTCCTCCAGGCTCTGGCTGATGAGAATGAGTACGTGAGGGACACGGCGCTGAGAGCCGGCCAGCGAATCATCAGCATGTATGCTGAGACCGCCATCGCACTGCTGCTTCCTGAGCTGGAGCAAGGCCTGTTTGATGATCTGTGGAGAATCAGGTCAGTCTGAGATGCACAGTAATGCACAGGCGCTTCATATCCTTGAAAATGTCTGAATTTTGTTATGATATTTTCACATTTTTTTAAAGTGCTTGGCTTTTAAATAATGTGCTTGATGTGCGTGAAACAAACTGAAATTGATCTAGTTTTTCCTGAGACAACAAAGTGAAATGTTAGTTTTGAGCATATATGTACATTATAAGAAAATGTCAGTAAGAAAACAAATAATTTCTGTCCTTTTTCTGTTAAGAGTTTGGACATTTCTGTTTATACTGATGCAGATTTTAGTGGAAGAAAATGCAAGTAAACTATCCATAGAATCTTAAAACTTCTTCAGGTTGTTACAGTACATTTTGCCCTATTTTTACAGAACTGTTCATGTATGCGTAAATTATGTAAGGTACTGGAAAAATCTTTAAAAGTCCCCGTGTAAAGTGCTTGAATTTCATAAAGGTGAAAGAACTCTGGTGTTATCAGTTATATCAAATCAAAACTGTTTAAATGATCCCAGAGAGGAATTAGTTTAAGTAACTAATTCAAAGGTTTGTAAAATCACCATAGGCTGTTGTATCCGTGGGCAGGAAGGATCTTCTGTGTTGCAGCAGATCTTAAAGCCTCTGACTGAAGACACTGTTGTTGAATTAATTGTGCCAATCCACCTCCTTTTGCTTTTTCTGCTCCTCTTCAAATCTTTGTCTGCTCACATCGTCTGAAAGCCAGACAGAGACGATGGAGTTGATCCTGCAGCCTGCATAAAATAATTAAAATATTATGAAATAAACCCTCCTGTTATCTTGGCTAACAGAGGTCTGTTGGTTTACAGGTTCAGTTCTGTCCAGCTGCTTGGAGACTTGTTGTTCCATATCTCTGGAGTAACAGGAAAGATGACCACAGAAACGGCTTCAGAGGATGACAACTTTGGCACTGCTGCATCCAATAAAGTATGAATGTGTTTCTGAAATTAAATCTATACAAATACATCCAGCTATGTATCTGATGTATACATGTTCATCCTAAGAGAGTGTTTGTTCTTTAAAAAGTGTCAGGTGGTTTGATGTGTCTCTTTCTATCATCAGGCTATCATCTCTGCTCTGGGAGCTGAGCGTCGTAACCGTGTGCTCTCAGGACTCTACATGGGCCGCTCTGACACCCAGCTGGTGGTTCGACAGGCTTCTCTTCATGTGTGGAAGATCGTTGTATCCAACACACCCAGAACTCTACGAGAGATCCTCCCGACCCTCTTCTCCCTCCTGCTGGGCTTCTTGGCGTCTACCTGCCCGGACAAGAGAACGGTATCATTCCATTTCTCTTTAGAAAGCATTCTGTTTTTATGATTCCAGGTCAGTGGAAATCACTGCTGAGTTCTGGTGTGCGTGCGCTCTCAGAAGGCCTTCTGCTGTTTGTGTGGTTACAGATTGCTGCTCGGACACTGGGTGATCTTGTGAGGAAGCTGGGAGAAAAGATTCTCCCTGAGATTATTCCCATCCTGGAGGAGGGGCTGCGCTCTGAAAAGAGTGACGAGAGGCAGGGCGTCTGCATTGGTCTCAGTGAGATCATGAAGTCTACTAGCAAAGATGCGGTGAGCCACAAAGCACTTTAATACTGCCAGTTCATGTTGCGATGCCCCCGTTCACGCAGAACCTTAAAGATCCCTTGGTAGCAGTGGCTGCTGGTATGGAAAGCTGTTGTAGCATATAATCAAAACATACTACATGTCATTTGTGTGTTTATTGATTCATAAGAGTCTTTTTCCCACTCTAGGACTCACCCTACTGAGAAGTTTGGTGTGATGGTTTCACATTTGGTTTATTTAGTTTTTCCACATCAGATTTGATTCAGTCTGCTTATTTTTGTCATCAAGTCCAGATCAGATTAACTGAAGCAAACAGTCCTCCTTATTATCTAACTCAGAAATCAAACAATCAACCACTACACAACTGTAATTACTTGTACTTGGTTTGGAAATATGTGGTCTTGGTGTATCCTTAAGTTCATGGTTTGATGACATCACAATAGGAGCAGCAGCTCATCATTTTTCATGTTGGATTTTCAAACATGAGGATTGCAGTGAAAACAGGCAGGTTGTCTGAGATTTGTATTAAACAGCTTTTTTTTTTTTTTTTGTCTGTAGGTTCTCGTCTTCTCTGAGTCACTGGTCCCAACAGTGAGGAAGGCTCTTTGTGATCCGCTGGAGGAGGTCAGAGAGGCTGCAGCCAAAACCTTTGAGCAGCTCCATGCAACCATCGGCCACCAGGCGCTGGATGACATCCTTCCTACTCTGCTCAAACAGCTGGTGAGAGAGGGTGGACACCATTACTAAACCAGAGTGGGGGAAAAAACGTTACTTAATTTAAAAAAGATTTAACCTTTATTTAACCAGGTTGATATAAAAATTAGTTTAAATCTTTATAATCATGTTGTGTAATAATCATAATAATGCCTGGGTGTGGTCTAATTGTACTCAGTGTGTTGTAATTGACTCTCAGCTACTGACATGGAATTTTATCTCATTATCTGTAAAGTGAACTGAATTAGAGCCGTTTGTGTTTTTAGTTGTTTTAAAAGTTTTCCTTTTTACCAGTTCTTTATACAAAACCAATAAAATACATAAATGTTATAAATACAATCATCCTCAACTACAAAATCATAAACACATAGTGATGGGAAGAGGAATATGGTACCCTGCACTTCCCTCTATGCTGGTATTCTTTTCCCTCACTGTCACCTCTGACAGAGCCTGACTAGAGTTCATTCGTCTAAGTAGTTTGTTGTCAGCCTCAATGGTAACTTCTTGGTTACATTATATTTATAAGTAGCATAGGATGAAAGCGTCTGATAAACATAAACATCCAGTCATTACGCAGAGAAAGAACCACTTTAAAACATAATGCTAGGCTTTTAGCCATAAATCGTCCCTATCGATACCGGAGTTGTTCTTAATGTCACAGCTGACATCATTCCTTTCTAACTTCAAAAATAAAAGTCAAAATAACAGATTTTCTTTTGAAAAATCAATTATTTTTATGTCTTTGTTTTACATTGTTATTCTCCTAGCTGTCATAAAAGCTAAACCTGCTAACCTGTTGGTTCTTTGAGGGGAGTGTTTGTACATTCCCTCCTTATAATACAGCAGCTGCAGGACAGGGAAATAAATTTGTATTTAAAGTCCTACTGAACACTTTTGACCAAAGACCTGTAACTTTTGGGACAGAACCATAACATGAGGAGTGTAATGGTTTCCCCACGACCATGCTAGGATAGATCAGATGAAAGGGAATCAGTTTTCTTTAGTCTCGTGGGGGCTGTGATGAATAAAGAGGTTGTAAAGAATTTTAATTGTTTAATCCAGTATCTGACTGATTTAGGAATTGTTTTAACATTTTCTAAATTCTTGTCCATTCTGTTTTGGTAAGTGGCTTCTTCAAGTCTCGTCCCCTCCAGGTTGACTCTGTATATTTGGATTTGGGTCGTGTCGACAACATTCTTTAGAAAAAGTACAGAAAATAGACACACACACAGAGACAGCGCCTGCCTTTTGGTGGTGAGAGATAAACACTTGAGGTCTGCTGTCTCATTCTGAACGTGTTTTTCCAGGATGATGAGGAGACGGCAGAGTTTGCGTTGGATGGTATGAAGCAGGTCATGGCAGTGAAGAGTCGCTCTGTGCTGCCATATTTGGTTCCAAAGGTAAAACATCAGTCAGCTTCTTCAGTTTGAAGGCTTTACTCTGTCTCTGTCTTGCTGTGTGATTAAAACAAGTTTTCTTTGTGGTGGTTCCAGCTGACTGCTTCTCCTGTGAACACCCGAGTGCTGGCCTTCCTCTCTGCTGTAGCTGGAGATGCTCTGACCCGCCACCTCGGTGTCATCCTGCCTGCCCTGCTCTCCTCTCTTAAAGGAAAGCTGGGAACAGAGGAAGCAGCACAGGTAAACCCAACATTCACCATCTATCATCTCTCTCTGCTGTGTTCTCTGTCCACATGTTTTTATTTCAGAATAGTTTGAAATGTGGCAGCTTATAGCCAAGATGAGGTGATTTTAAAGGTCTAGTTTTTGATACTGTCAGAAGAAATGAACAGAAAGCAGAACTCTAACTCTGTTTAGCTGTGAAGCTGTCCACCTCTGATTTATAAAGGACAGGAAGTGATTCCTGCTGTATTTTGATTGGCTGTCAGTGAGTCGTCAAATTAGTCCAGAAGTTATTCTAAGTGTTAAGAGATGCTATTATCCTGCTGTAGTTATAATATTTGGCCCCTGTCACATAGTGATAAGAAAATAAATGTAATACAGCACTTTAAAGTACTCACAAAAAGTTAGGGACATTTGTCTGACTAGGTCAGATGGATTGGGTGTTAAACTGTTGCTGCCATATGAGCGATGTGACCTGTGAGCCGCCTGTTGCGTAACCCTGCTCTACTGTTTAGCATAAGACTGTTTTACTTTGTTTTAACCAAACAACATCTGAATTACTATACTACTGTATGTGTTGCTACAGAGACAAAAACACCATAAGCTACACAAAAGGTCTCATGCTACATTATAGAGGTTTATTAATAGGTAATATAGTATTTTAATACATTAGTGTGACTGTTGACCAAGAGTTGTTTTAAATACCTGAAAGTTAGCTACTAGTTTGTCACCATTCATCAGCAGCGTCTCTCCTAATCTGGTCTTTTCTCTGGTTTTTGGAGACTCCGCCCACTTTGATGTCACCAGTGGGTATAGTCCTTACTGTAGATAAATACTGTAAAGACTGATTCTTCTGTTTATTAGAATCTAATCAACTCACCAAGAAGCTTTCCAGGTTACACAGATTGTTTTACAGATGTATTCATTCAGTTTATTATAGTAACCCAATTATTCTCTTTAATCTTTAAAGCACTTTGAGGTTTTTTTTTATAAACTAATCAGTTTGACTTGTCTGTTGGGTTTGGTTCAGGAGTTGTGCAGCTGTCAAACGGTGGTCCTGTCTGTGGAGGATGAAGTAGGTCAGAGGATCATCATCGAAGACCTGCTGGAGGCCACTCGAGGACCGGACCCCGGCCTCAGACAGGCTGCCGTCACCATCCTCAATGCTTATTTTGCTCGCACTCGCCTGGATTACAGCGCTCACACTCGCACCCTTCTGTCAGGCCTCATCCGCCTCCTTAATGACCCGAACCCCGAGGTCCTGTCCCAGAGCTGGGACACCATCAACTCCATCACCAAGGTGTGCTGGTGGCAGTCTAGTCTACACTCGTTAGTCGTGGTTTATATAGATATCATTGTTTTGTCCTTGATAAATGTAGATGAAACCATGTGGCTCAGTATTTGGTTTTAACTCTTTATAGAGCAAGTGGCCATAATGGATCACCTGTGCTTTGAATTTAGATTTGCTGCCTGAAACCTTTACAAAAAATTATAAAAGAAGAGAAACAAGATATTTTAAAATTCAAAGTAAAATAATACTAAATACATTAAATTAAAAATGTAAAATATCAAAGAAAAACTATAGAAATTTACAAGTTAAAAAGTACAAACCTTAACCCTTGCACTGTCTTTAGTTTTGGGCCTGTGGAGTTTTCTGTTCATTTAAGGTCAATTTGACCTCCTAAGATAGTGGGAAAACCTCTAATAACACTATTATAGTTGAAGCTTTACGTATTCCAGCGTGTCCTTTAAAGGGTTGATCTGACGGTGAAAGTGAACTGATTGCAGGTTTTCTTTGCGTTGTGTAGAAACTGGATACGAGCAGCCAGCTGGCTCTGATCGATGACCTGCACAGAGACATCAGGTCAGTCGCTGCTGATGTGAAGGGTCAGCATCTACCTGGTTTCTGTCTGCCCAAGAAGGTAAGAGACACACACAGAATGCCAGAACATTACCACAACTCAGTCACTGTGTTGACACATTTTACATCATCTTGTTATCCTTCAAGCATCTGCTTTTTTGATTGATTTTGATACCTGACACTTTGTTTTCTTAATTAAAAAAGGAATATGAATGTGTCTCCGTAATACCAACCTGTTAAGTCATAGTCTTATTTCATTATGTATTAATTTATTCTGTGATTAAAGAACTTTGACCACATTGTTTTCTTCTCTCTCTCCCTCCCTCCTTGTTTGCTCAGGGTGTGACATGTATCCTGTCAGTCCTGAGAGAAGGTGTCCTCACTGGCAGCCCTGAGCAGAAGGAAGAGGCAGCTAAAGCATTGGGAGGAGTCATCAGACTGACGTCCTCTGAGGCTCTGAGACCTTCAGTTGTCCATATCACTGGACCTCTGATTCGTATCCTTGGAGATCGCTTTGCCTGGACAGTAAAGACTGCTCTGCTGGAGACTCTGACCCTGCTGCTGGCAAAGGTCCCTAGCTGTGTGGCTGTTAGAAAGTCCCATTTAATGATCAAACGATGAATCAGACACCTAACTTCTGGGCTGTATTTAATCCTTCAGGTGGGCATTGCCTTGAAGCCCTTCCTGCCTCAGCTGCAGACCACCTTCCTTAAGGCCCTGCAGGATTCCAGCCGTGCAGTGAGGCTGAGGGCCGCAGAGGCTCTGGGTCAACTGGTTTCCATCCACTCTAAGGTTGACCCGCTCTTCACGGAGCAACTCTCTGCTATCAGGAACGCAGAGGACTCTGGAGTCAGGTTTGTACTCAAGCTATTACTCTTTTAATAATAAAGGGAAGTCAGAAACTAACAGTGCAGTTAGTATTTTTGGTCTAATTCACATTATTAGCATTTTGTTTTAAATTCAAGCAACATATCTGAAGACGGTGGTGTATGAGGTCAGTACAGATGTCACCAAGTCTAGAAGAGTTCAGATTTGTTTCACAATCTTTTCTCTACAGGCTGAAACTGTTTGCATCATGGTTAAACTATTTTCATGTGTTGACTGGTGAATAATGCTGAAACATGTAAAAATATTGTCTTCATTTCATCGTGTGTCCACCAGAGGGCACTGATGTCTCAGCTCTGTAATGTCCTACTTATTATTACATATTTTGTCTGATTATTTCTGCCTTGAGCATTTTCCAAAATAAGATCATAATGTTATAGACGATTAGGCATTTATTGTTGACCATGGTAATAATGTAAAATTAACCTTTTATTTTAAGAATATTTAACATTTACGTGATTTTTTTGTAATGTATGTGATGGCTGATGCATTTGTTTCTTTTTCACAGAGAGACGATGCTTCAAGCCTTGAGGTTTGTCATCCAGGGAGCTGGATCTAAAGTGGACCCAGCCATTCGCAAGAACATCACCACCACATTGCTAGGCATGCTGGGACATGACGAGGTATGGTGACAGAAGCGGTTGCCTTGCAGCATCAGGCAGAGCTGTGACAGCACAAACATGGTTTCATCCATGATACAGCAGTTAATGAAGACGGTGATGAACTGACAAACAAAGAATGATGTTAAAGCTCTTGTTGGGGCTCTGGTAGAAGAATCCTCTCACACATCGTTTCCTCTGTGATGTCAGTAGAAAAACGGAAGTCAGACAGAGGATGTGGTTTTCTCAAAATTTGGTTTTGAGCTGTCATGTCAGTGAGAATAAGTTACAAAGAACCTTTCTCTGTCTGGTGTGTGTGTGTGTGTGTGTGTCTGCGTGCAAACAGGATGCAACTCGTATGGCCTCAGCAGGTTGTATTGGTGAGCTGTGTGCCTTCCTGTCAGACGAGGAGCTGAAGAGTGTGTTACTTCAACATGTCTTGGGTTTGTATTTATTCACAAGTAATCCAAACATAGACCCTCTTTAGAAAGAGGCGCAAACTGTATTTGTTGTGTAATTTTCCCCCAATAAACGTATGTTTCCCTTCTCACCATCCCCATGATGTCCAGCTCTGTATTGTCCACCGGTCTGTGTGCATCAACATGAGCTAACATTTCTCTGCCTCCTCACAGCTGACGTGTCTGGTGTGGACTGGATGGTGCGTCATGGTCGTAGCTTGGCCGTGGCGATAGCAGTCAAGTCAGCCCCTGAGAAGCTGTGTGGGAAGGATTACTGTGACACTGTGACAGAGACTATTCTAGCCAATGCTACTGCTGACAGGGTGAGCTCTAATTGTTCAGAAACTGCCTTAAAGAGATATTGACTAACAAGCATTGTTTTTGTAGAAATATTCATGGTTTTATTAGATGACTTTCTGGATTTTCATGGTTTCATCCAGACTCTCATCCTTTCTGATTCATGCAAAGAAAAGCTTTTACTTTCAGATTCATAATTTTCAAATAAGTAAAAAACTTTAAAGAATGCCGTCTGTTCATTCTAGTTCCTTGAGATGAGACTGAATCAGACAAAATCTGTATCAGTAGGTCACAGCTGAATAAAAATATAAAGAGATCTGTATTTAAAATCAGTGCATCTGTACAAATCAAAGAACTCACCTTGACAGTGTGTTGGATTTCTTTTAGTGAAGGAATAAGAACTGGTCCACTCCAGTGTCAAACCACTGCTTACAAAAATCAAACACCTTTTAAACTAGCAGGCAGACCAGTACAGATAACCAGTCCTTTTAGTCGAGTCTGCATTTTCTTTTTGTTGTTTCCTCTCCTGTTATCCTCATCTGTAATTCCCATTCCAGATTCCCATTGCTACCAGTGGGATTAGAGCCATGGGATTCCTTATGAGGCATCATCTCAAAACAGAGGAAGGCAGCGGTGTTTTACAGCGCATCGTCACACAGTTTGTTAAGGTGAGAGGTAAAACTGGTCACATTCACTTCCCCTTTCTTTATTTAGACAGGTGTGGAAAAGTGAGAAGTATTATTTAATATACTTTGCCGATACCATTGTGGAAGAAATAACTTTCACACATAAATCGACAAAGAATCACCATGAAGCTCGTTTAGGTTTGATATGTTCTCGGTTCTCATTCCCTCTTTATTTACTGTTAAAAGCTCTGGATTTAAATTCACTGAGATGCATTTGATTTTGAGTGTATATTTTTACTCATTCTGCAATTTAGTTACATTTTGTTTTAATTTGCTTTATAAAAGACCAGTGTTCCTATGTAACTAACCCAACACACTACTTCTGATGTGCCCTGTTAACAGTAGAGTATTTTTAATCTTGTTACAACATTTTAAATAAATTAATGTTAACTAGGACTGCACACTATATAATGGATGTCACTACAAAATCAATGTGAGCATCATCAGTACAGACACAAACTGCATGTCAATAATATATTTGGCAACAGAGGATGCTGAGGAAGTCATCTACAAAGAGTAGGTTAGTAATTTTATAACGTTGACAGAAATCAAATCAAAGGCTGGGTCGACTCTGATCTCCAGCCTGCTCTTGGAGGCTTCCTTCAGTTCACTGACCTGAGCATCCTGACTGGAGTATAATAGTGTAAAAATCTGAGATATTGAGGTGTCCTTGAAGAGATTTAAAAACAATCAGTAAGGTTTTAAAATTTATCCTAAAAGGATATTTTTAGTAATTATTGTCTATCAGGAAACCGAGGTTTAAATGTTGAACTTTAAAAGGGTTGGGGCATCTTTTACAGATGTAAATAAAATTGTTTTAAAGGGACACTCCACCAAAAAGGGATTTTTTGTCTATTGCCATAGTCCTCATCTTAGATCAGTGGGCAAAAACAATTAGTAACCAGCTCAGCTGTTATCCTGATCCAGCAGTACTCCTTTAGCTTTAGCTTAGCATAAAACACTGTAAGTGAATAGTAACAACTAGCATTGTGAGAAAAAAGTCCTTAAAGCTCACTCAGTAGTGATACTAATGATACTAATTCTGCCTACTGACCTCAATAAACATATTGACTGTAAGTGAAAATAAAAAGTAACATGAAGGAATTACAGGTACTATTTTAGACTCGGGACTACTTTATGACAAAGAACTGCTCTAAGCCTCTGCTGAAAAGCGCAAGGACATGACGCAGCGGCTCCAAGGAGACCTACTTCCATAAAAACAAATACTGGCTACTAAGCTAACCCCAGTAACGTTTTTTGAAGATGATCTCTGTGCAGCTTGTACCTTTTTCTTTGGCTTTGAGGTTTGTAAACAACATTCGGATACGTGTTTACGGAAGTAGGTGTCTTTGCTAGTTGTTACCATTCGCTTACATTGTTTTCTGCTAAGCTAATGCTAAAGGAGTACTGCCAGATCAGGATAACAGCTGGGCTGGTTACAAATTGTTTTTGCCCACTTATCTAACTATGAGGAATATGGCAATAGACCAAAAAAGAAAAATCACTTTTGGGTGGAATATCCCTTTAAGAAAAAAAAAAACTGCAATGGTCACTGAAATATCTTAAAACGGACTTATTTTTTAAAGCTGTTTGTCTTTTAAGTGATACTCATTTGTGTGACCCTGCAGTCTCTTCAGAATCAGTCCAGTGACATCAGGCTGGTGTCGGAGCGGGTGCTGTGGTGGGTATTCAGAGACCCGTTGACGCCCCCCATGGAGGCCAGCCTCATCAAGCCCCTGTTAAAGAGTCTGCTGGACAACACCAAGGACAAGAACACCACAGTCAGAGCCCAGAGTGAACACACAATCATCAACCTGCTGCGACTCCGCCAAGGAGAGGAAACCATGCAGGTGAGGCTTCACGCTGAGTAGCATCATTTACAGGAGACCAATAATAAAAACAGCTCATTGACTTCTATTCATTTATTCTTTAACATTCCAGTGTATTACTGCCATTCTGGACTCTGCTAGTAATGATCTGCTGTCAGAATGTCACCGCCGGTCGCTGAAGAAGATCGCCAGCCTTCCAGACTCCAATGAAGAAATCGACGACACCATCTTAACATGATGGAGCGGGACGCTGTAATCAAATTAAATACGCAGAGGTTGATTCAAATCTGACTGACACTGAATACAAATCGTTAGAACCCCAGACACTCAACACACATGGTCATGTGACCCAAGAGGCAGAGTTACTGTATTCCTCTGCAACTTTGTTTTGCTTTCTCTAACTTTAAATCCTTGTTTTAGCTGCCTTTAAACCCAGTTTCTTACTTATCTTTTATCTTGTGGTTTGCAGGTTAAAATCCTGTACTAAACGTTATTAGGAAAACACGATGCCAAATTTGTTTTGTTATAACTGTTTTGCTGATTATTTTATCCAAATAATTTCAAGCATTTAAGATGCCTCTGTAAGGAAACATCCCTGTCTTTCTTTTTTTGGGGGGGTGGAGACTTTGTGTGTGTGAGACTTGTTTGGGGAAAGCAACTTTCTATAAAACAAATCCTTCTTATCAGTGATACTGTTGTAAAAATGAAATACAAAATAAAAAATTGATTTCATAATGAGTTTGAGGTACTTTAAATGTATTTTCTCCAGGTTTGGTCAGAGGTAATTCGGTTATCTTTGTGGCTCCATCAGGAAATGTGTCTCCTGTGGATCAAATTAAAACATGAGACGTAAAGACAACAGCATAGAGAAGAGACAAGAAACCATCAGGGTTCTTACTGGTCCCTGGCAGCCTTCTTTTATATATAGCACCCTTTTTGTAAACTCAAAGTTTTAGCTTTAGGAAAATTTCAGAAACATCCAAGCACTTATTCACATCTATTCTACAACAAACGTGGATACAATCAATAAATAAAACACATTTTGATGTAATGTTTTGATAAAATATTCTATTTACAGTATGCACAATCAGCCCCTCCTGTACCCAAGTATTAACAGATTTTATTATCCCTAACGATTAACCTGGATGATCTGGGACATTGTGGTCCATGAAGATGAAATGTTCATGCATAGGGTCAATAACTGGATTAATGATGTCATCCTGGTAGTATGGACTTGTCTCATAGACATTCACAAAGTGTAGGACAGCTCTGTAATGACTAGACACACCTGTCCATACTGTAATACCTCCACCACTAAAGGCTGGTCTGGAGACAACAGTAGCTGAAGCATAGTGTCTCCAACATCGATGGTGTCCATTTCTGCTCAGCGTGAATTGACTTTTATCAGTGAACTAAGGTCCACTGGTCCCTCATCCAGAGTAAATACTCCCTGACCCATGCAAGATGATGCCTGTTTCTGGTGGTATGGACAGGACCCCTGTAGGTCATAGCACACATATAAACAGTCTCCAAAGGTTTCAGGTGTCACTTGGTTCCTCTCACCTCCCTAAAATGTGCCTGGGTCATGAATGAAGCACTTCAAAGAATGTGGTCATCAGTGTGGGATGTGGATAAAGGATGTCCACTTCCTATGTCTTTCTGTGACTCTTCCAGTCTTTCTGTATCAACCTGCTGATGACCCTCTGTGACCTCTGAGCTCAGTGCACACTTCTATCTGAGAGCATCCTGTCTGAAGCGTCTCCATGGTGACGTTCTGTCGATCAGTTGTCAGAATGTGAATATCATGATGAGGAAGACTGTTTAGATACCAAATCATGGATGATGGATCAAACAGCTGTTGTGAATTTATGCATTCAGCTCCTGGTTAGAGAACAGCAGGTTGTGCAAAAAGTCCAGAAACACTGATCAGTTTGGACTAATTCAAAGGTTTACAGGTCACATACAATTAAAACAGTCACTGTTATAAGTTTATGTTCTAAATTTATAAATTGTTGAAGTAAATCAGCTAATGAAATCTCATGTCTTCAGCTATTTCACCCAGCACTCAAACAGATGTTAGTTAGGATATGAAGTTTTTATTGTTTTATTATTACTTTAGTTAGGATTCAATCTCCCTGTAGTGATGAGAGTGGAGCAGTCACTGGGGACCGGGGCCGTGCTGTGGCTGGAGTTTGCGCAGTGAAGTCGGCTCGGGCTCACAGTTGGGTGCAGCTCTACCAGAGAAGGAAGCAGAGTTTCCGGCTGTTTGCAGCGGAGGGAGGATTGCTGACGCCGCGAAACCCCGAGGAAAAAAACGCCACCGGCTCGGGGTCTAACTGTTTCGAGCACCGGGTAGTAACTCGCTTCTCTTGCACCGGGAGGCCTGGGTGCTGGTGAATTTCTACGGTCCAGGGAGAGTCCTGAAGAAAGCCAAGCAAAGAAGCGGCAAAAGGCGGGTTAGCTACCAGCTACCGGCATGGCCAGGGACTACGATTACCTCTTCAAGCTGCTCATCATCGGTGACAGCGGTAAGACGATGCCGGGGATGTGGGACGGGAAGTGGGCCTTGTTGTGTTTTTATCATTTTTTACAAGGTGAGGGGAGTATCGTTGCAGTGCCTCATCGTATACAGGCTGGGCGCTTTGACTGCGAGCCGCTTTCCGTTTTATCCATGAGAACGATGAGTGAAATGAAGACCTCCGCCATGTTTTAGTGCCAGTGACAGGGCGGAGGTTGTGTGACCGGACTGGGCATGTCAGGCCGGATACCGCCTCCACAGCTTCGGGGTCTGTCGCACCAAGGTTTACCTATTTATTATATGGGGTGAAGCATTAGTTTTAGCTTCATAATAAAACAAACAACTTGACGCAACAAATGTCATTACTGGAGCTCTCCTGGTCCTGTCAGGTTGCCTGTTTGTCTCACGTTAGCGGTGTAATGTTGGCTAGCGGGAGGCTAGGCTAACAGGCTAGTATGTAAATAAGAATTGACTTCTGTTCTTTCTCTAATGTGGTTAGTTAAGAAGTTGAATTATATATTTATAGGCATGTAAAGTCTACAAGGTTGTGTAAAGCTACTGTAATTGATATTGTGTAGTTAGTTAGCAGGAATGTCTCAACCCCTTAATGGAATAGTTCTTGGCAAAACAGCTTCTCATCAAGCCAGTTAACTCATATTTTTGTTTGCATTTATATATATATATATATATATATGTGTGTGTGTGTGTGTGTATGTGTTCTATCTGTACGTACAAATTCTCATTAAGCCAGTTAAATCAAATGTAGTAGTATGTGAGTATATAATTAGTCAGTTTCAATTGAACTGTCACCTAATTAGGTGCAGTCAGTTGTTGAACTTTATTAGCTTGAGTGCGTGGCAGTGCTTTCCCATAATTCTGTTAAACCCCCCAGAGCAGACCAGCTCCCAGCCACAGGTGGGTCCAGGCTGGAGGTCTACGTGATTATAGAGCTGTTGCTGTGTCATCCAAGGCCCATCCAGCTGGAAGCTTTTTGAAGGGAGCAATGATCTTTGCTTTCATTGACGGCTTCAATCCTGGCACTACTACCCCATCAGATGGCTATTCATTGTGCAGAACAAGGCAGCACTGCAAGCCCATCACCACATCCCACACACTGGCTTTAGTGTCTCCTCAGCCACATCGTCATCTGGCGTTCTGTGGAGATATTATTTGAAGGAAGATGGACTGACCTGCACCTCGGGAAGATTTTCCAAACACAGTTCCTTCTAACATCGCATTATAAACATTTGATGTTAAGGTCTAAGGATTGTGTTGCATCTTTGCATCTTTTGTTAGACAGTGGAGGTCGGTGTGTAGGTTCCTGGATATTTCTGTCTGTGTTTTGATCTGTTAGACAGAAAGTGATTTTTGGTCAGATGTGGTGTTGTAGAGCTCTTATGCTTTGAAGATCTTGTTATTGTTGTTGGAACAAAACTGGTTTGGAGATCAAAAGAGTCTGACCATTCAAATGTTAGATGACAACACAAAAGGCAGGCTTAGAAATATGTTGAGCACCAGAGGCTTAACTCCCAGAAAATAGTCCGAAGACAAAATACTGACTTCCCTGTTGACTGTCTTTTTTTCAGTTGCATTATTGAGCTATTTTTCTGTTTGACTTTTCTTCTGCTGCCTTTTGTTTGTTATGCCCAATTAAACTGCATTGACATTTAGATTAATATGTAGGGTGTAGCCTAGCTTTCCTTAACTCCTTCCAACTTATTGCAATGTGTAAAACCTTGTGCTTTTTGTAGAACCAAATGTTTGGGTACACAAAGATTAGAGGGGATGCTGACTTTCCCTTTTATGGTGTGTTGTCGTCATATGATGTTGGCTGAGGTATAAAGTGTGAAACCAAAGTTTGACTCACTGTTGTGACTGTGTGGTGAGTAAATCTCCCCAAAACTCCTGAGACTTGTGCAGCTTTGTTTGAAACCCTTCAGCCAGGTGTTCACAGAGAACTTTCCCTTGTTTTATACATTTATTTTTTGTAAACTTGTCTTTTTGTACACCTCATATTGTACGTGTTTCCTCCTCAGGAGTGGGAAAGAGCAGTCTCCTCTTGCGATTTGCAGACAATACATTTTCAGGTGAGTGGTTCCACCTCAGCTGTGACACAAATTCCATATTTTCTACAATTAAGTTCCTGCTCTTTAATTCCTCTTTTTTTTTTTTTGTTGGGGTGGGGCTGTATTCACATGGCTGTTTACAGGTAGCTATATCACCACAATAGGCGTTGACTTTAAGATCCGAACAGTGGAGATCAATGGGGAGAAGGTGAAGCTACAGATCTGGGATACAGCGGGGCAGGAGCGCTTTCGCACAATCACCTCCACTCCACGTAAGTAGACCCATCGTTACACTTTTACGTGGCATTCTCGTGTCAGTGATTTAAGCTGAAACCCAGCGGCACTTTGTGGCCATCACATTAGACTTTATATGAGGAAGCAGTTTGCAGACAACTAGAGTAAGTTAGAGCTTCACTGTGAAACTGGGCGGAATTCCCCACAGCACTTAATTACAGACGTGAGAGGGAGGCTCCTGGCCGTATGCTGCAGAGCTGCATGACAGCAGCAGCTGGGTGTCTTTGCCCGCCTATGCTAGTAGTAGGTGTTTCTCTGCTGTCTAGTGTTGTGTCTCTACACTCACTCTGATTTAAAACTGGCTGGATAGAGTCAAAATCTTTCACTCTGATTTAAAACTGGCTGGATAGAGTCAAAATCTTTTTTCCAACTACTTTCCACAACAGGTCAAACACTGTGGGTTCCTGTCTTAAAACTACATTGCTGCCCAGAAATCTCAGATTCACATAAAGGAGCTGATGGCATAGTGAAGGGTGACCGATTTTACCTTAAAGGGATGTTTGGGTCATTTTGAAGGAACAGGAAGTTGTCCTCTGACCGGAGTGTTATGGCGAATCAGATCAGTAGAGATGCTGCTGCAGAGTGGGGACAAATTAACAGCTAATTTTGGGTATTGAAAACAACTCTTGCTCTAAAAAGTCATGCTGATGCTTTCAAACTCTATATTACCCGTTTGTAAACCTCTACAATTTCACATGAGACTGTTTGTGTAGTTTGTTTCAACCAAATAATGTCCAAATTACTATGCTACTGCTTTTGCTGCTGCAGCAGCATCAACAACACTATAAACTAAATTATAGAAGTTTACAAACGGGTGATATAGAGTTCTAACACAGCAGTATGACAATAGCTATTTAGCTGTAAGTGTTGTCTATAAATGATATTTTGAGCATGATAACTATCACTGTCACTACAAGCTCTGCCCAAACCCCTGCTTCATGGTGCTATTACACTTCTTATGAAGGTTCTTTGTCTTTAATGCATCTCTAGTCGGACGGTGCTAGCATAACAGCTAGCCACATTGGGTTAGCCTAACCCTCGTGAGATATGTGACTTTGTGAGACTTCAGGGCACCGGACCGGAGACTTAGAAGTTGCAAAGGTGGTATTCTGGATCCAAGCAGCAGATGGGCTGAGGAGGTATCGAACCCACACTCTCCCACATTGGAGTCAATGTCACTAGCCACTAGGCTACAGTGTGTGTTGGGAAAACAGCGAAGTTATAATGGTTATAACTTTTTTTTTTATCAGCTCTCTGCCTTTAAAATCATCTTCTATATGCCACAACCCCCCCCCCCTGCACCCCCCAGCCTGCAAAAGCGTCTGCAAAAATGAATGTAGCCCTTACAGGATTTTAGTTGATGACCCCTGCTGTAAAGGGTCAAATTTGTTATGCACATGTCATCTGCAAGGCAGGCGCCTCATGGCAGCCTGGGTTCACTATGTAACCAAGTCAAGTTCCTGATTGACAGGATGCTGTCTTTCTGGCAATAAAAAGAATTCTGATTCTAAATAGAAATGAGTTATTTCTCTACAATATGGACCAATCACACTATCACTCAATGTAGGTGGAGCCTCTAGAAAAAGGATGCAGTCCTCCGACAGGAGCAATACTCATGAGTAGTCTGATCAAGAGAGACACTGCTGCTGAAGGGTGACAAATTAGCAGCTAATTTTCAGGTATTTTATACAACTTTTGCTCAGAAGTGGATGTATTAGAAGCTGTTTGTAAAGGCTGAAACACACAGGAGACCTGAAACACACAGGAGACATCAGCGCTGCGCCATGTCACGCCCGCGCCATTATTTGAAATAAAAACCATTGTAGTCCGTAAGATCACTCACACAGGGACCGCCACAGTGCGTCCCAGAAACATCAGTCCACGCCACGGTGCTAAAGATTCACACCAGTTCTATTTTTGCGCATGGCGCAGCTGAGTGTTGTGTGTGACAACATAGTGGAGTATTTTATGACACAGACATTATGGCGCAGAATGGCTCCTGGCATAAATGTGTTGTCACTTGTTCACAGTATTGATAGCTTTTAACTATTATAATAAATAGCTTACTTTACTGTGAATCGCCAAAATTGTGGCGCATCTGCAGCGCTGACGTCTTCGGTGTGTTTCAGGCTTAAACCTCTACAGACTGTTTAGTTTATGGTGTTGAAGCAATACGTTCAGTCACTTCTAAGTCAGATGTTTGGTTGAAACAAACTAAACAAATGGTTTAAGTAGTAGAGGTTTACAAACAGGTAAAACAAGAGTTCGAACATATCGGAATATTTTTTAGCAAGATTTGTTTAAATATCTGAAAATTAGCTGCTAGTTTGCTGCTGTGCTGCAGCAGTGTCTCTCCTGATCTGACTAACCATAAGTATTGTGCTGGTCAGAGGACTACTTCCTGTTTCCAGAGGCTCCACCCTCTTTGAGTGATGCCACTGGTGGTTATGATCCTTACTGTAGATAAATAACTGATAGAATGCCACTTCAAGTTGACCCAAATATCCCTTTAAACGACTGACTGTGCATGTCTGTCAGTTGTTGTCTGCTCTGTAGCAGCAAGAACGATAGAAATGAAGACCTTCCAGAAACCATAAAGTCATCTGCAGTGCTGATGCTCTGGCCCCTGAGGACTGTGACTGTCCTAGTTGCCAGTTGTTCTGCAGGAATCCCTTCACCAAACAGGAGTCCTGTTCAGGCTGAATGTTCGTTGTGCTGAAGTGGAGTGGTGTGGTTCCTTATTAGGTCTGAAATTAGTTTCACTGTGGAAACGGATCGTAGACCCTGACCTGCTCAGACCACTCGAGCAGAATAACCTGAGGTGGAAGCCACCAGCTTCTAGTCCAAATCAGGTCCTCTGATGTAAAACATAAAAATACACTGACTTACACTTTTTTCTTATTTATTCAGAAATCACAATTATGTACTTTTTTTGGGACTTTTTATTCTTAGTATTCTAGGATAGGCGATATGAGCCTCAGAGCTCCTCATCAGTCTCGCATTAAAGACCTTGTGATCACACTGTTTTATGTTTTGCTGTTGGGACAAACTTTATAAGTAGTACGGATTATTAGCATGTCACTACTTTGTGTAGTATTTTGGACACCACTTGTCTTTTAATGCTGAGCAGGTTAAGACTCGGGTTTCATGTGCTCTGAACAAACATGAACACATCCCTCCCTGCTGCCTGGTGGCTCATTACTGTTGGACACTGTGGATGTCCCCAGTTCATCACATTGTCCCCACTCTGTCTCACCATTTAGACATACTCACACACACATACATGCATAGTAATCCTGACAAAAGCTCCTTTGTGTGTGTTTGGCTCGGTGCATCTACTCTGGAGATTCTTCATTTCTGGGTTCTGACCACTGGGTGATCATGAAGTCAGTTCTGTGGCTGTTTTTTTTTTTTCTTTTCCTCACACATTTCTTCCTCACAAATCTCATTTAGAGCAAACTGTCACTTGACTCTGCTGCTACGTTTAGATAAAGAACACCGACATCGTGTGGAAGTTTTGACATTAAAAAGCAAGATGTTTTTTTTATTATCATTTTATTGAGAAATTAAAGCTGGGTTGCTATGAAATGGTTTGTCTCCCTCTGCTGGATGACAGTCCAATACAGTTTATTTATGTAGAACATTTTAAAAACAAGTTTAAGGCCCTGTTCAATAGTAAAATAAATAAAGGACATAAAACAAGACAGACATCAACATAAACAGACAAAAATAGTACTGCAGAGGTAAAGACAATTAAAACAAAAATACTGGTAACAATAAGTAAAACAGAAATGAAAGAGTTAAACTAACTTCACACTGTTAAAGGGTTAGGTGTGTTTTTAGATTAGAGGTAGCAGGAATAGAGGACGCCTGTCTGATATTTACAGGTAACTGGTTCCAGACTGAAAAGGCCTGATTGTCTCAGAGCTGCAGCCTGGTTTTATGGAGCACCAGGACCATCTGATCAGCTGACCTGAGGGCTGTGGGGGGCGTAAGGCTGAAGCAGGGGAGAT
>SSNR01000415.1:273618-357734 GCA_006937965.1 Callopanchax toddi | reverse complement strand
TGCCACAACCCCCCCCCCCTGCACCCCCCAGCCTGCAAAAGCGTCTGCAAAAATGAATGTAGCCCTTACAGGATTTTAGTTGATGACCCCTGCTGTAAAGGGTCAAATTAGCACAGACTGGCTCAAGAAAAAAATTAAACAATATGGAAAAAATTACATTGTGTGCCTGTCGGGTTTTTATCTTCCTCTCTTCACCCTCTTAATAAAACATGTTTCTCTCTGTTATGCACATGTCATCTGCAAGGCAGGCGCCTCATGGCAGCCTGGGTTCACTATGTAACCAAGTCAAGTTCCTGATTGACAGGATGCTGTCTTTCTGGCAATAAAAAGAATTCTGATTCTAAATAGAAATGAGTTATTTCTCTACAATATGGACCAATCACACTATCACTCAATGTAGGTGGAGCCTCTAGAAAAAGGATGCAGTCCTCCGACAGGAGCAATACTCATGAGTAGTCTGATCAAGAGAGACACTGCTGCTGAAGGGTGACAAATTAGCAGCTAATTTTCAGGTATTTTATACAACTTTTGCTCAGAAGTGGATGTATTAGAAGCTGTTTGTAAAGGCTGAAACACACAGGAGACATCAGCGCTGCGCCATGTCACGCCCGCGCCATTATTTGAAATAAAAACCATTGTAGTCCGTAAGATCACTCACACAGGGACCGCCACAGTGCGTCCCAGAAACATCAGTCCACGCCACGGTGCTAAAGATTCACACCAGTTCTATTTTTGCGCATGGCGCAGCTGAGTGTTGTGTGTGACAACATAGTGGAGTATTTTATGACACAGACATTATGGCGCAGAATGGCTCCTGGCATAAATGTGTTGTCACTTGTTCACAGTATTGATAGCTTTTAACTATTATAATAAATAGCTTACTTTACTGTGAATCGCCAAAATTGTGGCGCATCTGCAGCGCTGACGTCTTCGGTGTGTTTCAGGCTTAAACCTCTACAGACTGTTTAGTTTATGGTGTTGAAGCAATACGTTCAGTCACTTCTAAGTCAGATGTTTGGTTGAAACAAACTAAACAAATGGTTTAAGTAGTAGAGGTTTACAAACAGGTAAAACAAGAATGGTTTAAGTAGTAGAGGTTTACAAACAGGTAAAACAAGAGTTCGAACATATCGGAATATTTTTTAGCAAGATTTGTTTAAATATCTGAAAATTAGCTGCTAGTTTGCTGCTGTGCTGCAGCAGTGTCTCTCCTGATCTGACTAACCATAAGTATTGTGCTGGTCAGAGGACTACTTCCTGTTTCCAGAGGCTCCACCCTCTTTGAGTGATGCCACTGGTGGTTATGATCCTTACTGTAGATAAATAACTGATAGAATGCCACTTCAAGTTGACCCAAATATCCCTTTAAACGACTGACTGTGCATGTCTGTCAGTTGTTGTCTGCTCTGTAGCAGCAAGAACGATAGAAATGAAGACCTTCCAGAAACCATAAAGTCATCTGCAGTGCTGATGCTCTGGCCCCTGAGGACTGTGACTGTCCTAGTTGCCAGTTGTTCTGCAGGAATCCCTTCACCAAACAGGAGTCCTGTTCAGGCTGAATGTTCGTTGTGCTGAAGTGGAGTGGTGTGGTTCCTTATTAGGTCTGAAATTAGTTTCACTGTGGAAACGGATCGTAGACCCTGACCTGCTCAGACCACTCGAGCAGAATAACCTGAGGTGGAAGCCACCAGCTTCTAGTCCAAATCAGGTCCTCTGATGTAAAACATAAAAATACACTGACTTACACTTTTTTCTTATTTATTCAGAAATCACAATTATGTACTTTTTTTGGGACTTTTTATTCTTAGTATTCTAGGATAGGCGATATGAGCCTCAGAGCTCCTCATCAGTCTCGCATTAAAGACCTTGTGATCACACTGTTTTATGTTTTGCTGTTGGGACAAACTTTATAAGTAGTACGGATTATTAGCATGTCACTACTTTGTGTAGTATTTTGGACACCACTTGTCTTTTAATGCTGAGCAGGTTAAGACTCGGGTTTCATGTGCTCTGAACAAACATGAACACATCCCTCCCTGCTGCCTGGTGGCTCATTACTGTTGGACACTGTGGATGTCCCCAGTTCATCACATTGTCCCCACTCTGTCTCACCATTTAGACATACTCACACACACATACATGCATAGTAATCCTGACAAAAGCTCCTTTGTGTGTGTTTGGCTCGGTGCATCTACTCTGGAGATTCTTCATTTCTGGGTTCTGACCACTGGGTGATCATGAAGTCAGTTCTGTGGCTGTTTTTTTTTTTTCTTTTCCTCACACATTTCTTCCTCACAAATCTCATTTAGAGCAAACTGTCACTTGACTCTGCTGCTACGTTTAGATAAAGAACACCGACATCGTGTGGAAGTTTTGACATTAAAAAGCAAGATGTTTTTTTTATTATCATTTTATTGAGAAATTAAAGCTGGGTTGCTATGAAATGGTTTGTCTCCCTCTGCTGGATGACAGTCCAATACAGTTTATTTATGTAGAACATTTTAAAAACAAGTTTAAGGCCCTGTTCAATAGTAAAATAAATAAAGGACATAAAACAAGACAGACATCAACATAAACAGACAAAAATAGTACTGCAGAGGTAAAGACAATTAAAACAAAAATACTGGTAACAATAAGTAAAACAGAAATGAAAGAGTTAAACTAACTTCACACTGTTAAAGGGTTAGGTGTGTTTTTAGATTAGAGGTAGCAGGAATAGAGGACGCCTGTCTGATATTTACAGGTAACTGGTTCCAGACTGAAAAGGCCTGATTGTCTCAGAGCTGCAGCCTGGTTTTATGGAGCACCAGGACCATCTGATCAGCTGACCTGAGGGCTGTGGGGGGCGTAAGGCTGAAGCAGGGGAGATGTTTAGGCCAACAACTAAACAGCTTTAGTTATGTAAATATATCTATAATGTAAAAGTGAAAGTTCTTTTTGTTTGAAACATGGCCGGTGAGGGTCTGTTTGATCACCTCTAATGTTAAAACTTAGATATTTGACAAATTCATTGTTTTTACGGTAATTAAGTTGTTTTTTTTTTTTAACTTTCCAGCAACACCTCCTTTATTGTTTTTGTTTATCTATTGCCTTTTAGTTTTATGCTCTTACCATTACTTTTGATGAATAATTTTTACTTTCTACCTAATAAGAAATGAGATTTAGGTTATTTCCAAAAAAACCAAGACTGTGAATACAGGCAGCCTAAATGAGTTCCAGGGTTCTTAGGAGTTCTTGGGATCCTTGCTTTGTGTTTTTTACAAGGTTTTGAAAATGCATGAAACTGATGCTGTTTAAAGCACAGTAACATTTATGGGGCCCATTGAAACCCAATGTAATCTTTATTCACAGCTTGATTTTCTTTTTTGTCCCAAAAATTATTAATTTTTTCCATTTCAGGATTTTATTACACATTTTATTATCCAAAATAGTTTATTCTGAAAAATAAAAGTAGAATTTAGGGGTGAAAACAGACTTATTCATTTTACTTGCAGAGCCTTGTGAAGTCTTCAGACCCCGTGAATGTTTCCACAGTTTATCCTGTTACAAGCACGAACTTAAATGTATTTTATTGGGATTTTATGTGATGGCCCAACACAAAGTAGTGCATAATTGTGAAGTGGAAGGTAAATGATATTTGGTGTTGAAGATTTTTTACAAGTACAAATCTGAGAAGTGAGTCGTTGGTATATACTGTATTCAGCCGCCCTGAGTCAATACTTTGTTGAACCATCTTTCACTTTAATTACAGCTGCAAGTCTTTGAGGGTTTGTCTCTACCATCTAGAGACAGATGTTTGTGTCCATTCTTCTTTATAAAACAGCTCCACCTGAGCTGCAGTTTTCAGGTCTTACCACAGATTCTCACTAGGATGTAGGTCTGGACTTTGACTGGTTCATTCTAACACATGGATATGTTTTGATCTAAATAATCTGACTGGATGTTTAGGGTCGTTGACCTGATGGAAGGTCAACCTCTGTCCCAGTCTCAAGTCTTCTGCAGCCTCTAACAGGCTTTCTTCCAGGAGTTTTCTGTATTCAGCACCATCCATTTTCCCATCACCATTTTCCCATCAACTCTGATCAGCTTCCCTGTCCCTGCTGAAGAAAAGCCTCCCCACATGATGCTGCCACCTCCATGTTTCACAGTGGAGTTGCTGTGTTCAGATTGCATGTAGCCTAAAAAGTTCTATTTTGGTCTCTTGTGACCTCAGCACCTTCTTCCAGGGGGTCTGAAGACTTTCATAAGCCACTGTGTCCAGGGCAGAGAAGGGAAATCATTTTGAGCTTATATACACTGTTCATGTACATTTTAACCATTGGTGCTAAAAATCTTGAACTCATCTTGAAAGTGCTTGAATTAGATTTTGGTGAAGATGTAAGAACCTGGATCCCATCCTTCTGGGGGGGGACTCAGAGTGGAGCCTCTGTCCCTCCACGTCATGAGAAGCCACCTGAGGTTGTTTGTGCATGTAATCAGGATGCTTCCTGGATGGCGAGGTGTTTTAGGTTATACATTTCTAGGAGGAAACCCCAGGACTGAGTTAGGACACGCTGGAGGAATAATATCTCAGGATATAGGAATATATCCTCAGGGGAGCTGGTGGAGGTGGCTGTGGAGAGGACAGTCTGGGCCTACCTGTTAGGGCTGCTGCCCATGAAACCCAGATTTGCAACAGAAGACCAGAAGAAGACCTTTTAATGTTTTTTTTTTTAAATATAATGTGAATCAGAGCTTACAGTTCTCAGGATCCTCTCTGGTGGGACCAGCCTCCAGTTTCCATGAGGCAGAAACCCTGTTTACTTTAAAGACTCAGCTTCAGACTTTCCTCTGTGATAAGTCCTATAGTTGGTTATCTTGGGTTAAAATAAAGTGCTTGAAAGTGTAAATGAAATTAGTTGGGGCACAATAACATTTCATTTTGTGGGATTAGTTGGGGCACAATAACATTTCATTTTGTGGGACAAGAGCGAAATATTTGCTTTGAGCATACATGTCCTGTTCATGCATCCATACATCATCACTACTGTCATGTGCTGAAAACCCTTAAAAGCTCACATTGAAAGTGCTTGAATTTGATTTTGGCAAACTTTTAAAACACTTAAAGTACATAAATAAAATGTTAAATCATGATTAGGCCAAAGTCAGCTAATGTGTGTCTTTTTTTAATGAACTCATAATCCTAGTTTGTGTCACTGATCCATTCTATGTGCTGCCACATGAGGATGTATTTGTAAATAAAGTGACATGTTAATGAAGTTAAGGCTCACAATGGCTCTCCTCTTGTACTTTTAGATACTACAGGGGGACGCATGGAGTCATAGTGGTTTACGACGTCACTAGTGCCGAGTCCTTTGTCAACGTGAAACGATGGTTACATGAAATCAACCAGAACTGTGACGACGTGTGCCGAATATTAGGTGAGAGTGCTTCTGCGTTCAATTGGACTTCCCTTCAGCTCAGTTTGGGTTTGTGTGCAGAATTGTTTGCTTTGTTTAAGGATATGAAATCTGACTCGCCAGCATGGCCATGTTTTCTGTTTTCAGTGGGAAATAAGAACGACGACCCCAACTCCAAGGTGGTCGAGACAACTGATGCACAGAAGTTTGCAGAGCAGATGGGAATCAGCCTGTTTGAGACGAGTGCGAAAGAGAACATCAATGTTGAAGAGGTAACCTGGTGTCTCTGAAAGAATCCATTTGTGGAGTAGTCAAATAGTTGGTCTTTAACTTTTGTTTAATTTCACTGAATTATGGCTATAGCTGTTGAATATTTACTGTTGAAGTATTCTTATGAATAGTTTCTCTATTCCTTTTAGTAAAGGTGTTGGAAAAACACAAAAGTAATCTCAAAATGCTGTGAAAGTAACTGGTTTGTTCTTCTGCAGATGTTCAACTGCATCACGGAGCTGGTGCTAAAAGCCAAGAAGGAGGTGCTAGCCAAGCAGCAGCAGCAGCAACAGAACGACGTGGTCAAACTCACCCGGAACAGTAAACGAAAGAAAAAGTGCTGCTAGCAAACTCACCCCCCAAAAGTTTACTTTACACACCTATAAACCACAGGATGGGACTCAGAGCATCTAAATTAAAGAGCAGATAAAGATTTAATAAATATACAGTGAAAGATTAAAAATACATGGAAAATTGTCCCTTTGGACAAACTAATCATGAAGACTTTACACAAATGTACAGATTTTTATTAGATGTCAGATCAAGTTTTATTTGGAATTCAGCAGATGGGTGCTGTTGACCTGAGGTCCTCCTTTGATGAAGGACCTGCCAGCTGACCACCGTAATGCTCAGATTTCTATCCACATTATCCCCGTATTCTTCCGTCAGTATCTCATCTCTCCTTCTCATCCTCTGCACACGGGACGGTCAGACTCCAGGCTGACGCTGCATCTGAGGAGGAGGGCTCGCCGATCCTGGATTTATTTGTCATTTTGTTTTTATTGGCGTGGGGAGAGGACTTTTTGTGTAGTTGAAACTTGGCTGTTGGGGGAGAATGCAGGTCTCAGCACCTCTCTGCAGTCTTTACATTTCCACCACCCGTATTAGCATGGCTCACGACGAGACGTCATGAACTTCTATTTTTTTTCTTTGACTTGATGGAGAAATAAATCACACTGATGATGAAGATGATTAGTAGACAACCTTTAGTAACTAATCCAATGGACAGAACTGGTGACTTCTCCTATGATGTTTTGGGGTTTTGTTTGTTTTTTTGCCAAGCTCCCCCTCCTCCCCTCCCCTCTATAACGTCCACTAGCGCTGAGCCAGTGAGAGCTGATGTCATGTTATTTTAAGGGTAGCAGAGCAGTTGAACCACTCCTGGAGCTCTGACTCTTCACTGCAGTCTTACTATGCTTCAGAGTTTGTTTTTTAAACATTTTTCTTCCATTTTTTTAAAAACGACAATACTGCCAATATTATAGATAAACATATATATTAGGAGCTCAGGAGAGCCTCTCATTGGACTGTTGCCATAATGGTCCGTGGCTGGCCAAGAAGCAGGGTGAATCTGTCTGACGGGACCCTGTTGAGTCCTCAGGAAGTGCCCCCCCTCCCCTCCCCCTTAGCACCCACATATCAGCACCTTTCACAGCGATGGACTCACTGTCTGCAAGCAAAGAGCTGTAACTCCACAAACCAGCCTGTCACTGTGTGTGTGGTGACCTCCAGTCCAGAGAAGGCTGTGGGGTTGCTCCTGTTTTCAGCATGTAACAGTTTGTTTGGAAAGCTGTGCTTCAGCGTCAGAACTGTCTCAAACCTAATGTCGCTTCTCATCCTGCAGACTTTCCCTAACAGTTGACTGATGTTTCAGGTCTTTGCATTTTGTTTCGTCTTGTTTTCTGTCACAACCTTTGCTATCTGTTCAAACTGAAGTGTTAATAGTCAGTGTTTTTGGTGTCCATGAGGATGATGAGAGTGTAGCTGATTGTGGGACTGCAACAGCCAATGGGAATGAATTACAGGATTGGATCTGGACGTCTCTCCCTCGCCATGTGCCGCTCTAGGGTTTCTCAGAGAGGCAGCAGTGCACTGTGTGTATTTCTGATGTTTTTCTTTATTTTGAATTGGGAGAGTTGTGAAGGTTGCGTGTCGGCGTCCTCTGGGTGAGCTCTGGCAGACGGTTTGGGATCCTGATGCACGTCATTCAGATCTTTGTGACCTAAAGAGCCTAGAAATTGTATCAAATCTCACACTTTGATTTCTTTTCATTACGTGTATGTATATATAAATATGTGTGTTTATATTCAATATAAAACATACACACATAATTAGCACACCAAACTGCATGTGTCCTACATGCCTCGTGTGCCATGGTGAAAACACTCGCCAGCTGTGGTTTGCTGTACACTGGAGAAAAAAGATGTACTATTCAGTTTCCCCTACATGAATTTAATCAGTAATAAACGTTTTAAAGGAATAAATATTTGACACATAATGACTGAACTTGGTTGGCAGTAATTTGAGATTTATTCCAGAGATCATTTTAAACTTTTTTTTTCTGTGAATAAAATAACATGGGAGGAAGAGACAGTTGGACTTTAGGGAAGCTAAATGACTATTTTTTATTTTTAAACTCAGACCAGACACAAGCTATGGTTTTTGGACCTGAGCCCCTCAGGAACAAACTAGTGATTCAGTCCCTCTGGATGGATTAACCTGTCCTCCAGTATGGAAGGAGCCTTGGTGTTATTCTGGACCAGGATCTGTCCTTTAACTCTCAGATTAAACATGATACTAGGACTGATTTCTTCCACCTGTGTATTTTTCTAGAATAAGAACCATTCTGACCCAAAGTGACACAGAGAAATGATTCATCATTTATTACTTCCAGACTTGATTCCTGCTGTTCTCTATTATCAGGATGTTCTAAACGTTCTCTTAGATCCTCCAGCTGATCCAGATGCTGCTGCCAGAGTTCTGGTGACGGGAGGAGAGATCAGATTTTTAACTTGTCTAATTTTTAATTATAATGAATCAAATTTTATTGCATTTACTGTAATTAGTTGTTCAGAATCTGGACCTGATCTGGATGTGTTGTCGATTTGAGATAACTTGGATGAACTGGGGCTTTGTAAATGGAAACGTTTCAGCTACAGACAGAATCCTGAATAGTGCTCACTAAAGAGGAGTGAAGCAGACCAACAGCTGTAATAGTGAATGAGGTGTAGGGAGATGGAGGGGCTGCCCCTCCACCTCTAGCACAGAGCACACGCCAAGGAACTCAGTAGCTCCAAAGATGAACAGCATCCAGTCAGCCCAGGAGAGAAGGAGAGCCAGAGAACAAGAAGTCCCCTGCAGAACTGATGGCTGTCAACAATGTTGGAGACACCAATCCATCAGCTACTGTTGTCTCCAGACCAGCCTTTAGTGGTGGAGGTGTTACAGTGTGGACAGCTGTGTCTACGTAGTCATTACAGAACTGTCCTACACTTTGTGAATGTCTCTGAGACAAGTCCATACTACCTGGATGACATCATTGATCCAGTCATTGATCCTATGCATGAACAACACAGACCTCATTTCATCTTCATGGACCACAATGCTCCAGATCATCCAGGTTCATCGTTAGAGAACAGCTGCTGGAGACTGGGAGACCTCAGAGGGAGAGACCTGGACTTTCTCCAGACCTGAATCCATAGAAACCTATGGATCAGCTGAGTCTCCATGTAGAGGCTGGAAACTCTGAACCCCAGAACCTGAATGACCTCACTGTATTGTGAACTTTTTAGGTTTTTCATAAATTTCGACAAATACCTCTAACTTTTTGGGAGTAGCGTAATTGTCTTCATTGAAAAGCAATTTAAAGAAGATAAATCAAAGTTCCTGGCTGCAAAATTGCCTAGCGTTTCGTGCAAATATTAATGTATACATCTTTGCACATCAGTCAGTTTTGAAGCTCCCACTAGGTGCAGCTGAAGATCGATGGTGTTAAACCTACCAAACCTAGGTTGACTCAATGAACTACTCCATAGATTTGTCTAAAAATCACCAGTGGAACCATGATAAGTGGGTTCTTATCTCAGTCATTCTGAGTTCTCCACATTTGGCCTTAAAGTGACCAGATTGAGTAATAGTTTTAGTACTTTCATCAAAAACATTCTATACGATAACGTCTGCTGCCCCCTGGTGGAGGATCTACAGGTGGAAAGGGACAATTGTTTTTCTTTATTACTGGTATATTTGTTATATAATTACATAATAAAACAAACCAGTTAATTGTATAGTTGTTACACGAGCCAATTAATAGATCAGTTTTAAAAACTAGATTTAAAAATGATTATATTTTATAGTTCAGGCTTTAAAGGGTTAAAGGGGAAAAAAGGCATCAGCAACCATTGTGAAACCTTTCTATCAGCTATCATTTTCACACAGTTTTTGTTTCTCAGCAGAAAGTTGCTGGTGTTTGTCAGACTGTGAATTACTGAGAGAAAACAGCAGAGACAGGAGGATTGTAAAGAGTTTATTCATACAAAAAGGAAAGGAAACACTAATAAAATTGCATGAGAAAAATTCTGAATAGTTTGAAGCATTTTGTAACTGAAACAGTGCTTTTAGTCAGGAGTGAATGGAAGCACTCACATGGAGCACAATGAGCCCAACAATGAACTAAAGTCCAAAACAACATCCAACCGAGGGAAACGCACACAATGGCATACCTGTGCCTGCTGCTACGACACACGCGCACGCACGCACGTGTGATGTTCAGAAAATGAGAAAAATGTTAACAAATTCAGAAAAAACAAACATTTTGAACATAATGTCAACAGAATCAAACACAGAGTTTGGTTTTTCTAACAAATATGATCTAAAAACACAGAACTTCCTGTCTGGTTCAGACCTGAATCTACAACCATCAGGCCCCTCAGTGACTGTTTTCTTCCTTCATGTTGATGCTGTTTATGGCTTTAAAATAGATACATCTTTAACTCGAGTCATTTAAAAATAAATCACTGAACATAGAAGCTGATGCTCTTGATATGAGTTGTTTTTAATTTTTTTTAATTTGGTTTTTGATAGAATAAATTAGAGGTTGTGTTAAAGTGCCTCAAAGAATAAAACACTTTTTACAGATAGTTTTGGGGTTCTGGGTTAACGTTTTTAAAACGCCTTCCTGTTTAAATTTAATATAATTAACTGATTGATCACTAATTGAAAAAGGCAGCAAAAATGATTTTTTTCCCCTCTTAATAGTTCTGAAAGCTCTTATTAGCCACATTTTTATTTATAAAGTGAGAAACTACTCACCCATCACTTGGTGTTTAACCCTCTCTAGACAACTGTCACAAATTCACTTGACCTAAAAGTGACATGATGCAGTATCAGGATTAGTACCTTCACTATATGCGTCTGCTGCCCTCTGGTGGACGCTTTACAGGTGGAAAGGGCCAATTTTATGTATTTTTACTGTTATTTTGTTATATAATAAAACAGATTAGTGTATAAAAATATTTTATTATTTTAAAAGTTTCAACATAGAGTGGACTTTCTCCAGAGCAGAGGACAGTTTTCCTTTTGGTGTTCTGATAAATCTCTCATTTATACAGGAGGCTTCATGTTTGATGGACACAGGATGTAAAGACATAAAAGACAATTTGGGGAAAAAAATAATAATCTAAGGCATTCAATGGGTTTAGTGAAAAAAGTATTTTAAATGCTTTATTTTATGCAGCAAAAAGTTAAAAGACCAACAATCTTTAAAGTGAGTTCACTTTTCTTCTCCAGTCCTGCAGCTCAGACAGAGCAGGAGACACTTTACAGCTCAGCTGTATGTGCAGCAACTAGTCAGAGACTAAGGTGTTAGCGTTAGCATGCTCTGTCAGCTCAGGTTGCAATGCATTATGGGCTATTTCCAGCAGTGTAGTGAAGAACTACTTTCACTGGACCCTGTGATGAGTCTCTATGGTGGATGGAAAGAATAATATGGCCGACTGACTACGTAGTGCTCTATGTAGTGAGTGAGTGAACTTATTGAACACAGCTCTTGTGGTTGCACTAATCTTTGAACTTTTTTGCAGTGTAAATAAACTTTTTTCTTTTTCAAATCCCACAGAATGAATAGATTTTTTTCCCATTTGCCCAACTTGTTTAATTTCAGCTATCCAGCCTGTCTTATTTAAAGCAAGAAGCCTTGTGTGTAAATGAAAGAATCCTTAAACACCATAAAAAAAGGACATCTGTCTTCTAAAATCTAATTTTATTGGTAAATAATCTGAATGGAGAGATGATGATTTACGTCGCAGATAGAAGTGATGTCCAACCCCCCCAGCTCTGTTCAGTTAGGACATGCATGAAAACTTACAAATAACAATGTACAGATAGAGTTCTTTCTACAAAAAGATTTTCATTCAAAAAGTATGTTTTTTTTCTCTTACAAATATATCAGTTTCTTCCAAACCTATTTGTCTTTTTATATAAAAATCATTCTTTGGGTTGATCCTTCCTAACAACCAGCTGAGATGACATGGAGACACCTGCATAGGTAGCACAGCTGCTTTAGTCCACAAGTTCAAACACAGACATGAGACACACACTTCATCCTCCAACACACACACACACGTTTTCTGATGAAATCACAGATATGTCACCTAACATGGAAGCCCGCCAGCTGAGAAATCAAAGTGCTCACGAAGAAGCCATGAGAATGGAGGTAGACCTTTACTATTAGGAGTGAACGCAACGCGGTGCAGCAGATGTTGACCGCTGCACAGGAAGTTTAGTGACGTGCCTTTAACGTTACGCAGTTCAGTTAGTTGTTGAATTGATGAGCCTTCAGTCGCCTCCTTCTCAAGCTGATGTAAACGTTTTGGTCAACTGGGAAGATGACTGACATCACAGGGACAACAGGGGGCAGTGCTGTTTCCTTAAAAAAATAGCTTCTAATGCAAAAGATCATCTGGAGGTTTATTCATCTGTCAGAGATGAACAAGAACAGTTCACACTTCATTCAGTACATCTGGGCCTTTTCCAGTTTAAAATTCTAAACTTGAGTTGGACTGAATTATTTCATCTGTTATAAAAACTCAAAAACAGCAGAGAAACTAGACCTGTGTTTGAATCAGCCACTTGTTCTCTCACTTACTACATGTTCACTTCATAGTGCCCTATATAGGGAGCAGTACTGTGTAGAACGAACCAGTGAACATTTCAAACATCCTATGTTGAAAACCTGCATCTTAGCATAAAACGGTCTATAAATCAGAAGTATAGTGACAGTACAGGAGCATCATGGGAAATGTAGGACTTAAGCTGTTTTGTTAGCTTTAGTCATTTGTCCGGGTTTTACTGTAAAATTTCACCCAAACAACTAAAATGCTCTAATGTTTTTATTTGTGCATCTTAACCTCTCTAAATGTGATGACTGTTTATTCTCGTGTTTCTGACTCTGGTCATTCACTTTAGTCAGATATGCTGTTTATAATGATGGATGCTCCCTGAACCTGACTGTCCTGTACTGAAGGATGACCTGCTGTTCTCTCGGTTGGTCTCCAGACTCCTTGGCCTGACACACTAACGGTCTGTATGTTGTTTTCCACCTCTACTGTGTTGGCAGTGGGTTTGTAGAGATGGCTGTAGGCACTACAAGTAATCCTTTATCTATGGAGGTAAACTTTGTGACCCTGTCGTGTTTTTAAGACCAAACGCGCTCCACTGGGGGGGAGGGTTGAAGCTAAAGCCTCTGGGGAAGTCTTGTTATTAGTATTTATTCTATGTCACCAGCATGGAGAAGTGTGATAGGACAGATAAAGTGCAAAATGACCCTCACCCCCCCGAACATCAACATGTGCCCATCTTTGGCTGCATTGTCCCCCCGTGGACTGTGATGTCCCTCACCTCGTCTGTCTCTGTGTTTGATGTGCTTAGCCCCGGTCCAACGGGGCTCAGTTCTTTTTGAAAAAAGAGAAAAGTCTCTTGTCCCGGTCAGAGACACAGCGAGCCCGCCTTGAGGACTGGTTCCTCGAAGACCCCGACAGGGAGGAATGGGCCGAGCGCCACTCGTCCTGGTGCTTGTCCATCAGCTGCTGGTCAATCACTCTGTGCATATCATCCTGAGACCAGAGACAGCAAAGTCAACATCAGGAACATCTCACACACACAGCAAAAACCTGGACGTATTACTGAGATCAGACTTTATGTGGAGCTCTGAAGTTCTAAAAATCCAGATATTTTTATTTCTTAATTTGTTTTCCTTGTCCTGGCCTGACTTAGACCATTAGAACAGCAGATCTGAGTGTCTTTATAAGTCAGAGCAGATTAACTTCACATCAGATACTCCTCCTGTTGCATAGTGTGCCCAAAATAATGCATGAGTACCAGTTCTTTTGTCATTACGCTCCTTTGTGTATTGGTGTTACATCTACTGTCTACCAGGACTTTCCCAACTGCTCCGCTCCATCCAAGCAGCAAAACACACGTGTTCATTACAAGCTAGTGTCTCACGCGTTGTGCTGGAACAGCAGATTTATCCAGATTTAAACATGACAAAGACAACATGCTTCCCTAAATCACTGTGTGTCCTTTAAAAGTTTTAAATGGAGCCAGTGCACCACCATTAAATGACTTTATACTCAGGAGAGACAGCAAAACAATAAAGACCAGAGGAGGCTGGCTGTGATCTACTGAGACCAGACTCAGTCAAATGGTTTAATCTGTTAGGGGAACAAACTACTGGAATAAATTACCAGCATGAACCAGGAACTGTAACCACTACACAACCTTTAAAAAACACCTGAAACAGGTTAAAACCAGATCAGTGTCATGGTTACATACTGTACCATAACTCACATTGCTTTAATCAGTTTATTGAGTTCAGGTCAGAGTTTGATTATGTGTCCTGAGTCAAGAGTTAGAGGTTTATTTGATGTATGACCAGGCGAGCTGACCTAGTCTCCAAATAAAAGTGAAGGAGGTGCGTGTGGAGGGAAGGAGGTGGAGCTGGACGGTTTAGTGCTGATTGTTTAATGACAGTCTGTTGGGTTGGGTTAGTGCAGGGTGTAACAGTGGGATGGAGCAGCTCAGGGCTCACCTCTAAGGCAGGAGGGGGGTACCACAGGGGGAGAGAGGGTGGTACTGAAGTTGAGAAAGGCCACTAGATCAGAAACCACAAGAGCCAAACAGTAAAGAGCCCTGAGGAGGCAAACTGTGGGCAGGGAGAAGAAAGAGGAAAGAACTGCTAGTTACAGATTAGGAAGGGAGGAATGGGACAAACACACAGTATCCTCAAATAAAAACAGCAGGTAGAATAAAGACTGAACACGTCAATCTGAGCTAATATATTTCTAGAAGTTCTATTGACATGAAATTAGAGCAGCCTGTGAAACACTGGGGGGGGGGGGAATCTGGTCTGATCAGATGAGACCAGGACTAAACTCTTTAGTTGGAGGTCAAAGGTCACTGCATATCGGCCTAAAACCCCCAGACCAACAGTGAAGTCTGGAGGTGGAGCATCATGGTGTGGGTCTGTTTGTCAGCACACGGCTCTGGAACGCTTAATGGAAACATTGTGGATCAAAACCTTCTGCCTCTACCAGGATGATGAGGATGAATTAAACCAGGAGGACGTTTCAGCAGGACAATGATCCCAAACAGCCAAGAAACTCTCTACTGGTCACAGAGAGAGAAACTCAAGCTGCTACACAGTAAAACACCTGTGTTAAAGCAGATATGTGGAGTTTTTCAGCAAGAGAGCTGTTTTTGAATCCAACGTACCACGGCCCCTCCCAAAACACCTCGACACGCGTGCACACGGCACGTCACTCTGGTCATTGAGCCGGGCATAAACTGTGCAGCTCGATTACATTACAGGGTTCAATCACTCACAGTTCACAAATCATGTTCTCACACTGTGCGAGGCTCTGAGACCTGTCGCTGCTGTGCTTCTGATCTGGAACTGTGAGCTGCTGCTGGACTCTGAACCTGAACCCGGAAATGAGGAAACACTCGGACCGGAATGAAGTTCTTGACCAAAATAAACGTGTATCCTTGGCAAGCCTTGCCATTCTGTGAGGAGAAATGTTTAAAAATTAAAATAAATCCCTCAGTAGCCAGGGAATGGAAAACTATTTAGTAAATTAGCTCTGTCTCCTCCATGACGGCTGAAGCTGTAAACAGAGAAAGACATGGAGTGTCCTGTATGAGTGCGCCCCCTACAGGTTTGTGTGAAGCGTGTGCACGTTGACTGACAGCCGACAATGCAGAAATTTGAATTTTATTGGCTGAAAAAGTTTGTCGGTCAGAGAGAATTCAAAGGGGTCTTCATCAGAATGACATATGTTGCGGAACTCCCAAAGATCATAGTTTAGACCTGAAATATCATTTAAAACATTTAGAAAACTTTGATAAATAGAAAAACAATCCACATATCTGCTTTAAGAGTTTTTAATCCTTTCCCCCTGAGTCATTCTATTACATTACACATAACTGAATGTAAACATGGATTGGATGAGTTATTACCAACATCTGGTGAGAATGTCGTATTAATAGAATCTTTAGAAATAGATTTTCTTAGAGAACTGGTGATGTGTTCAGTATTTATTGACCTCTAACAGACAAGCTGTTTCTAAACAGTTTCTGTTAGCTGCTTCAGAGCTAAAAGTTAAATGGAATCTCCATGAATTAATGACGTTAGAGACTATTTTTTCTTTGGCAGTTATTAAATGTGTTAAAGCTGCATGACCAACCTTCATTTAAACTTCATGTGCAGAACAGGACTTTTACAAACCAAATAGAGTCTTTGCTCTGCGTTTAGCCTCTGACCCACCTGCCAAGCCTCCAGCTGCTGCGACAGGTTGAGCTTCTGCTGGATGGCGTCCAGAAGTTGGCTGTTCAGAGACATGATGTCTATTTTACATTTGGCCAACTCCATTTCCACAGCTTTCTTCCTGCAGGGTGCAGAGACAGATACAGCTGCATGAAAACAAGTCTGTATAAAAGCAAAGAGGTTGTGTTACCTGTGAATAAAATCTGAAATTAAAGCATAGCCTTCCTTAAACAATGCACATCGCCTGCTGCCTTTCATCACAGAATGTTAACCTTTGATAACCTCATGTTGAGGTCACACACACTTGTCTACTGTGTGTACTTTGTATTTATTAGTATGTAATTGTAGCTCCTGAGTGGTTCCTACTTGGCTATGGCTTCGTCTCGGTCTCTGATGGCGCTCTGGAGCTGCTCGCTGGGTTCTTGGACGTTAGCCATCGCCTTCATTTGCTCGTTCTCCTCCTGGAGAGAGCAGATCTCAACAGAGAGCAGCGCCATCTGTGGGCCACACAGGAACATTAAACAGATTAGAAGCAGAGAATAAAGAGAGAAAGGCTCATGTGTGAGATCAAAAAGAGTTAAGTAGAGCAGGGAGTGCTTGCAGGGCTTGTTTTGGTGTAAATCATGTTAGATGATATTTTCAACTAACAGAAACAAACACATGTAATTCCCACCAGCTATGGTGCCGTGCTCATATGGTGAGTGACTACAGAGCTTCAGAGGAGACGTCTGAGGATGCAGCCAGTACCTGGTTGTGCAGCTGTTGCAGCTCCCCCTCACTGCTGTGTGTTTTGTGCTGCTCTGCTTCATACAGATCTCTGACTTCCTGCAGTTCTTCTCCCAGCTTCCTCACCTGCTCCTCCAGAGCCTCCTCATCGCTGCGCCGGGACCCCTTTCAAAACAAAACACACCTCCTTTCATCACCTGGAGAGGAGTCCTATAGAGTCACAGCTCTGATCTCAATGATGTATCTTTTTCCCCATTCAGCTAGAGGTCTTAAAGCATTTTAACATGAATAGAACTTTGACATTTTATCATTATTAAAATGTATGATCATTTAGAATAGATCTGATCGTGAACTTGAACTAGAGTTCTGGCTGAAGATTATCCAGGTCATGGTAACCCTACACTGTTAGACATTTCATTGGGTTTTTTACAGTAACTTACTGCCAACACCTCACTGAACAGAACACACTGAGAAACTTTGATTCCCCCCCTCAATATCAGAATATTCCTATATAATCTAATCACACCTGCCTTTTTTCATCAGCATTTCAAAGTCTGCAGTTCTTCTTCTATGGTGTGAAATGGTGAATGTCAAACTGTGTTACAGGAGGTTACCGCCACCTACTGTTAAGGAATGTGAATAGATGATATTCTACTACTCACCTTTGTTAATAATATTGTAAAAATGTAATGAATAATTTCAAAATAAATATAATGGATGACATTAATATTTACCTTTTTATTCAAACATATCTTAAAGATTTTTTTATTTTTGTAGTTTTTTTCGATGAAGTCATTGCATGTTTTAATTAAAACTAGGGACTAATATTTACTCTGTTAAGTGTTTGACCTGCCAGCTAACGGGGTAAGAAGTCTCCTCAGGCTGTTTTCTTTTTTTTAGTGCAGAGTGTTGTCCTTTACCGTGGACTCGTTACCATCCAGTAAATTCTGCGTTAGCCTCTTTAGCTCTACCAGGCTGGTGTGGAGGCTCCCAGTAGGCACATCTTTGACTGAGGACGTCTCAGAGGACTCATCCATGGACGAATCAGTGGACAGAGCTGAGTCTGTGATGTCATTTCCTCTGAGATGAGAGCAGAGGGAGCGAACTTCACAGTAGGCCTCCCACAGCTGAAGGCGCAGCTGAACGGTTGGGAAGGAGGAGAACATTTAGGAGTAAGTGGTCTGGTTCTGAGCTGGTTTGGTTACAGTAAGTTTAGGGATTCAGACCTACCTGTTCCCTTTCCTGCTCCTGCTCCTCCTGCTCCATGCTCTGCTCGATCTCACACAGCAGGCTGGATGGGTGGGGGGTGAGAGTTTGAAGACTGTGCTCCTCCGTCAGCTCCATCAACCTGGCAGTCAGCTGCCTGTGGGACGCCTGGACCTCCTGGAGATCCAGCTGGCTCTGTCGTAACTGGACACAACCAAAGTGAGAATCAAATAAAAGAACAACTCAGACATGTCTGTTTGCTCTTTTAAAGGGATGGGAGGAGCAATCAGTGTTTGACCTGCAGCAGAATCAGAATGATCTCAGTTTGACGACTCAGAGAGACGTCCTCATGATTAGCGAAAACATAAACAACATAATTGGCCTAGTTGCCAGGTTCATTCATTCTAAGCAACTTATCTTTTTTTCTGTAGATTCATTTGAAAGCATTGACAGTTTCAGGCTGAGGTTTTTAGAGTCTAATTAGAAAAATATAGTTTCTAATTTGTGCTTACAGACTTAAAAAAGCTTTATTGTGGTTCTTCACATACAGGGCATACAAAATGTTGCTCCATGCTGACTCCTAGTGCAAGACATAATACATAAAGTGACACACTGCAACATCAGTTTGATCAACAACACAATGTAAGACAGGTCTAGACAACAGTCCAGGTCTCAGGATGAGCCCGATAACAGGTGGATCAGCAGCAGAACACAACGCAGAGACATGGAGACTTTCAGGGAGTCCAGACAGTCTTAGGAGTGATTGAGAGAGGTTTGTTACCATGGGGGTGAAAGCAACAGCTTGTGCATGTGTGTGAGTGTTTAAAGTTCTGACTGCACGAGGGAAGAAGCTGCTACAGAGCCTCCTGCCTGATGACAGTAGGTAAACAGTCAGTGACAGGGGTGGGAGGAGTCCTTATTGCTGAGGCTCTTCACACACAGGAGGGGAGAGCGGCCCCTATGATCTTTTCAGATATTCTCACAATGTGTTGCAGTCTTTTGATCCTGAGCCCTACAGCTACCAGACCTCACTGTAGTGAGGATTGGAGTTGGGAGGCTGCATGTCTCAGCCTCCACAGGAAGTCAACACGTTGCTCTGCTTCCTCACCACAGAGCTGGTATTACTGGACCAGGTGAGGTCATCAGAAATGTTCAGGCTGAGTGCGTTGGTGGTTCTGACTCTCTCTACATCTGGGTTATTGATGGTGACTATGGCCTAGGGGCCCAGGTTCAAACCCCAGCCCTGTGTGGAAATATTCTGATACAGAACCTCTAACAGCCACTAAAAATGGCTGCCCTCTGCTCCTCCAGGATGGCTCAAATGCAGAGAACATATTCCTCTACTTATACTGAGGTCTATATGCATACACAAGTTCCCCTTTCCTTAACGAAGAGGGGTCACTGATCCACAGGTGTCCTTCTCAGGTCCACCACCAGCTCCATGGTTTTGTCCACATTCAGGGACAGGCTGTTGTTGTGGCACCAGTTGTGCCCCCTCCTCTCTGTAAACTGATAAACCCAACTACAGTTGTGTCATGTTGTGCTGCTGATGCACACTGACTGGTCTGGACTGTATTGAATGCTGAGCTGAAGTCAATGAACAGCATTCTATGAGTGGTAGACACACTGCAGGGGGTCCAGTGAGGTGGGGAGGGAGGAGTGGATGTGTGTCTTGACTCACTCAAAGCACTTCATCATGATGGGAGTCAGTGCTACTGGGTGATGATCATTAAGACACTTTGCTGATGACTTCTTTGGCCCAGGGATGGTGGTAGTTTTTTTTTTAAAGCTCACAAGAACCTCAGCTGTGAGCTTCTGATTGGCACATGTGGTAATGGTCTTAACAGCAGTGCCATCCTCAGTACATGTTTGTGTGTATCCAGTCACAGAGTCAGTGTACTCCTGTATACAGGTGAGCTGGCTGCAGGTGGCTGCTTCCCTGAACATGCCCCAGTCTGAGCTCTCAACGCAGTCCTACAGCACTGGGGTGCAGCAGGACGCAGGTGGGGGAGGGGCGGGGCCTTGCTGTGTAGAAAGTTTAATATGTTGTCACCCCTGATAGCAAGGTTCACATGCCGGTAAATCTTGAGTGCAACAGGTCTTAAGTTAGCATGATTACCCTGTCTGCCACGTGTAACATGTTTAATAACCAATAAATAAATCAGAGGCATCATGAAACCTTTAGTCCTTATTTTTTATTTTTTATTTATTTTTTTTATTACGGTAATAGATTTATTTCATTCAAAAGGGAAAAAAAAGAGAATAAAATACAAACAAATTATCATCAATATTTACAATACAAAATTGAATGAAAAGGGGCAGTAAGAAGAAAAAAAATCTTATATAATCTGCCCCCATTACAAACAAAATTCTTAATAATTATCTACTAAAGTTACAGTATATATAAACTCATTTTTAAATTAACTTCCTTTTTCAATATTTCCAAAAATAAACTAGAAATTATTCAGAGTTTACTTTTATTTATTAGACTATAATTACTTTTTAACAAGTTTTTGTATTCGTTTGACATTAATTGAGATTTCTAAATTAACTCATTATATTTAATCACATCTGTTTTCACTGTTTAAAATTATTTAAATTTTTATTTAGTTTACATTTTTTTCTAGAAATGTTCTAGTGTTGAAAAGTACATATATTTATATTTAGTTTGGTATTTTTATGTTCATTTTTGGTGAAATGTTTTATTTTAAATGTTTAATATCCTATTTTTCATTTTATGAATGGATAAAGAATGGATTTGATGTGTTAAATAACTTAAAAGCAGAAGAGTTTTTTCATAAGGACAATAGGCTCTTTTGCCTTTTTAACTCCCTTTAAATTACTATCATTAAAATCCCTTTATGTGCACATAAAAGCTTCAACAATGTTATAAATTACTATTCTCTTGATTGTATTTGTTTTATCCTTTAAATCAGCATCAGTCCTAGACATCAAATAATGAATTTAAAAACGTTTTTAACCTCTAAACTGCCACAAAGTGATAGTAAAGTTTTCACTTTGAGTTTTATTTCATGTTTCTGCTGCTGAATTGTTCCTGCTCTGTTTTTAACGTGAGGATTTCTCTCTGATTCTCCAAACTGAGATGACTCTGACAGATTTATTGTTTCACAGATACAAACTACTTAGAGCTATTTCTAAAAGCAGCGTTGTGTCTCCAGTGTGATAACGTGTTGTCTCTGAAGGCTTACCTGAAGGTCCTTCTCATGACACTGTTCTTCCAGCACCAGCGTTCTCTCTCGAAGGTCGTCCACTGAGTTCTGCAACAGCTCATTCTCCTCCAGCACGGCGTGCACGCGGCGCTCCAGCTCCATCTTCCTCTCCGACAGCATCTTAATCTAACACGTCACACAGCAGAGGTCAGATTATTCACTGTGGGAAACGAGCGCCGAGTGGAGAAACTTCAGGTTTCCTGTTAGTAAGCAATCACAAGGGCAGCCGTGGACCTGATTAAGGGATACATTTGTTTTATTCTGCCTCTGGAGCAAGCTGGGCTCTTGTACAAGATTAAAAGTACTCCCCCTGGTCTGAAGAATGTGTGCTGCCTAGCACAGGCGTGGGTGTTTAGTTGCCACCCTCATCCTCAGGAATGTGTTGGTATCCTCAAGCATCTCCACAAAGCTGGATATCAGCTCTCTGATTACAGAGCAACGACCTTCACTGAACACACAGACTGTGTCTGAGTCTGAGTAGCTTCCTCAACTTCACTTCATATTTAATTTCAGAGTAGGGACAATGTACAGCTCAAACATAACAGTCACCATGCCAGGTTACAGCTTTACTCACATCAGAAAGGAGGATGAGAGTCCTCAGGTTTACCTTTACCTCCTGAGTCATTAGGATAAACGTTCACTTTCTGCTAGAAAAACATTTCAGGTTTGTTCATTTTTTTTAGCATAAATCTGTTGAACAACTTCAATTCTGCTCGAAACGACCAAACAGTCAGTTTGAGGATTTTAACCCTTTAAATACCAGTTTGTTGTAATGTCACTGTTATTTTAGAAAAAACAAGTTAAATATATTTGCTCAAAGGTTTTGCACAGCATCACTTTTTAAATTCACTACCTTCCGTGTCCACTTTTAAAAAACACTAAAAACTTTTTAGGTTTTCTACTTTGTTGGGTTGGATCTTTTGATGAACTTCAGTCCTGATCACAGCAATCTAATGTTAAAGTATCAGGATTTTAAGCCTTTTAAGGCCAGTTTGATTACATGATGCTACTTTCTTAAAAAAAAAACACACAAAAATTAGTTTTTTTTTTAACCATAAAATCTATTTAAATCTATGAACTCACTAACTGTTTTTGTTTTCTCCACTCTAAAGTTCGGTGATAAAAGTTTTTGCTTACTTGTCTTGTCATGTGGGTTCATGATGATTTAAATGAACCAATCAGAAGGTCTGGTGAGATGACAAGTGTTTCATGTTTGGGCCAATAAGGAGGAATAGATGTTGACCATTTTTCTGACAAACAAAACCCAAACATCACAGGATTATATTTCCTAGATTATACAGGATTATAAACTGTGGTTTTAATGGAACCTAATGGGACATTTTTGTCCTCTTGTGACTTGAGAGTGTAGGACATTTTTAAATTTGGGCTACACAAAAACGAATAAAGCATCAAAGTTAATGTTTTGGATAATTATCAACACATCCAAGACTGATTTTAGAAAACATCTCCCAGCCCCCAACAGAGTCACACAGAAGAGGAGGAGGGGCCAAACGTTAAAAACAAGACAGAAATTAGAAATCATTTTAAGATTCTCAAAGTGCTGTAACTTCTGTTTTTCTAGTATTAGATGATAATGCATTGGCTTTTTGTCCAACATTTTACTGTAGCCTGCCCCCAACTGGTAACTCTAGGAGTCAGAATCATAACATCTCATCCTGAGAGGCGGTTTTTGTTTCAGTGTCTGAAATCAAGTTATTTTTTTTAATGCTTAGACCATTTTTTAAGCATGTTTCTTAAAATGTATAGAGTCAGGCTGATGTGTTCAGTAGGTCTGTCAGCTCTTCTGCCTTTGACTAACAGAAAAACATAAATTTGTCTCATTAACATTCAAACTTTGACATGACTTATAATTTCTAATGAATCAAACATCCTTTCTTGTTCCTGACCTACATCTGATAACCTACTTCACAGCTCAGGAGTCTAAATGTTGTTTCTTCATCTACATCATCAGGTTCGGGGCTTTTTCACACAAACAGTCCAGGATGCTGTTAGTCATCAGGACATGTCATATGGAGGAAAAGAACTGGAAAAGTGGGAGCACCCAGACGTTGCAGCATCCCAGCTAAATATAGAGCAGTAGCCTTTTCTCCCAATTATAGCACAAGCTCTGCAGTCTGGGTGTTTTCTCACCACTCTGACGAGGAAGCAACGAAAAAACCTCTGTCTTCACAACAAAAACATCGAACTGCTCATACATGACTGATATGACACGCCCAAAACACGCCATGCTTCTTACATCACGCTGGATTAGATCAGAAAAGAGGGATTGATTAAAGCGTGAAATGAAACACATAAATACTCAAACTGATAAGACATGGAGCTGTTTCTCTCATCAGAGTGCTCATCTAGAGGAGACACTGATGGATCAATCCCAGTTTCTGCTGGTCTACAGGCGTCACATGCAGCATGCAGTCGGGCAGAAGCACTCACTTCCAGCCCTTGCTGCTCCAGCCAAGAGGGAGGGGGCAGAAAGATATAAATAAAGGAAAAAAACATGTATATTTTATAGAACTTCCATGAGTTACAGGTGACAGGAAAAAAGTTTTCAGGTCAGATATTTTGACAAATCTGCTGCAAAATCATTTAACAAAGAGCAGGTTTTCCTGTCATGTCACACCTCTTGATGTCACTATGACTTAATTTGACTCAGAATGTCAATTCAATTCATTAAAGCTGCAGTTCATCATCCCAAAGAGCTGAGCTAAGCAACAGATCCAGATCAGTTCAGGTCCAGAGTCAGGACAACTGACTGCAGCAGTTCAGCCGTAATAAAATTAAACTCACTATAAAATGTGAGTTAGTCAGATTATGTTGTTAAAGAGGAACCAGCTGATTGGATTGAAGCGTTACTTTAATGTAACCCTCCATTCTGAGCAGCTCAGTCTGAGGGCGACAGTGGGAAGGAAAACTTCAGAGGCTGACTTCAGGACAAACACCAATTAGTTCTTTAAAGTTACGCTCATAGCTCTACGTGGTCTAAATAATTACAACGCATAGAGCAACGCCTTGTATAAAATGACAAAAGCAGGAATAGAGCTGGTGACTGACCTCAGCCTGTAGCGTCTCTAGTCGTGTCATGTGTTGGTTTGTAGACACGCTCTTCTCCCTGAAGTCGTCTCGTAATGAATGAACCTGAGTGGACAGCTGCCTCTCCACCTCTGCAGCCTGTGTGAGTCAACAACAACAAAACGAGAGGGAAAATGTTCAGTTTATTAAAAAACAAAACGAAAAACACTCAACTCCAGCAGATTATTTACAGATAAACCTGTGGTCTGTTTCTGAAAGTGGTGCATTTCATATCAGAACCTAAAGGAATAGTTTGACCTCAGCTCAGCTCCAGACCCCCTGCATCACTACGGTTTATTGGACCAGACTTACTCAGCATCATTACGCTGCACTCAGAGAGGCACCTGGTCATCATCAGCAAATCCCCTAAAGCTCCCACAGGCGTGATATAAAATAATCATAATTACATCAATAAATCAGATTAGAATTTCTCTTCAGAATGTTCACTCAGGTTTTTAGCAGATGGGTCCTCACTCCAAAAGACCTCAGCCTCCTCAGGAGGTGGAGGCAGCTTTGGCCCTTCCAGTATACAGTAGAATGCCTGTGTTTCACCGGTGTGGAGGTGAAGTGTTTCTCTGAAAGTCAATCACCATCTCCTTTGTTTTACTGGTGTTTCAGCACAGATGGTTGCTCTCACACCAGCCCACAAAGTCCCTGATGACCGACTGAATATCAAGATCATTCCCTTCAGAAACAGCCAACAATGGCTGAGTCATCAGAGAACTTCTGGAGGTGACAGCTGCTGGTGTTGGACGTGAAGTCTGAAGTGTGAAGGCTGAAGAGGAATAGAGCAATACTGTTTTACTCATAAATAGTATTCTGACTGATGTAAATATCAAATGGAGAAAGTCAAACTGAATTTATCACACTCGTTTATGTGTTTATATTTTTAAAAGTGTAGGACAGCCTCTAGATGGCACTACACGCTGCTGCAGCTCATTGTGAAGCTCAGAGGCACTGAGAGGTGAATGCATCAGTCCACCTGAGTCCACTTCAGTCCACCTTAGTCTAATTCAGTCCACATGAGTCCACATCAGTCCACACGAGTCCACATCAGTCCACATCAGTCCACATGAGTCCACATCAATCCACATCAGTCCACATGAGTCCACATCAGTCCACATACTCCTGGGTAACTGGTTTCTAGGAGATCTAGGAACTGAAGATCTACAGAAGTTGACGTGTTCTGTAAGAATTAAAGTGAAAATAGATGTGTTTCAGTTTTGGGAGTCAAAGAATGGAATGGTCTGTGTGACCAGTTAAAATGTAGTAAATCATTGATTATCTTCAAAACACTCGTTAATCTGAGTAAATCTGAGTTAATCTCAGGTTACAGAGGACTGACTGAACACGTGATCTGATTTCTCAGGATAGCAGTTTGTAATATTATGAAAACAAGTTTCACTGTGAGTGAGTTCGGCTCAGTCTCCCAAATCTCTGAGTCGTTTGATTGACCTAAATCTCATGTTTACAGATAAATTTAGTAAGATGTTTTGTTCAGAGGAACGTTGCGTCTTTTCCATATCTGCTGTCAGATAATGTCATTGACAGTCTTCTCCTCCCATCCCTGCAAGAGGTTTGATACTATATCCAGGGGTGCACATACATTTCAGTGAGGTACTCCAGGGAGTACCAGGTGTTGATTCGTGTTAGTGTTCATGTTAGAGACGTTAGTACATCTCAGGGTGGGGGGTGACTGAACTCACACTGCTGCACGAGTGATCCAATGGAGCAGAGTGAACATCTGAGCTGTGTGATGGTGAGCTGTGTGATGGTGAGCTGTGATGGTGAGCTGTGATGTGAGCTGTGATGGTGAGCTGTGTGATAGTGAGCTGTGTGATGGTGAGCTGTGTGATGGTGATCTGTGTGATAGTGAGCTGTGTGATGGTGAGCTGTGTGATGGTGATCTGTGATGGTGATCTGTAATGGTGATCTGTGATGGTGAGCTGTGTGATGGTGAGCTGTGTGATGGTGATCTGTGATGGTGATCTGTGATGGTGATCTGTGATGGTGAGCTGTGTGATGGTGAGCTGTGTGATGGTGAGCTGTGATGGTGATCTGTGTGATGTGATCTGTGTGATGGTGAGCTGTGTGATGGTGATCTGTGTGATGGTGAGCTGTGTGATGGTGAGCTGTGTGATGGTGAGCTGTGTGATGGTGAGCTGTGTGATGTGAGCTGTGTGATGGTGAGCTGTGATGGTGAGCTGTGTGATGGTGATCTGTGTGATAGTGATCTGTGTGATGGTGAGCTGTGATGGTGATCTGTGTGATGGTGAGCTGTGTGATGGTGAGCTGTGTGATGGTGAGCTGAGTGATGGTGAGCTGTGTGATGGTGAGCTGTGTGATGGTGAGCTGTGTGATGGTGATCTGTGTGATGGTGAGCTGTGTGATGGTGAGCTGTGATGGTGAGCTGTGTGATGGTGAGCTGTGTGATGGTGAGCTGAGTGATGGTGAGCTGTGTGATGGTGAGCTGTGTGATGGTGAGCTGTGTGATGGTGAGCTGTGATGGTGAGCTGTGTGATGGTGAGCTGTGTGGTGGTGAGCTGTGATGGTGAGCTGTGTGATGGTGAGCTGAGTGATGGTGAGCTGAGTGATGGTGAGCTGAGTGATGGTGAGCTGTGTGATGGTGAGCTGAGTGATGGTGATCTGTGTGATGTGAGCTGTGTGATGGTGAGCTGAGTGATGGTGAGCTGTGTGATGGTGAGCTGTGTGATGGTGAGCTGAGTGATGGTAAGCTGAGTGATGGTGAGCTGTGTGATGGTGAGCTGAGTGATGGTGAGCTGTGTGATGGTGATCTGTGTGATGGTGAGTTGTGTGATGGTGAGCTGTGATGGTGATCTGTGTGATGGTGAGCTGTGTGGTGGTGAGCTGTGATGGTGAGCTGTGTGGTGGTGAGCTGTGTGTGTGTGAGCTGTGTGTTGGTGAGCTGTGTGATGGTGAGCTGTGTGATGGTGAGCTGTGTGATGTTGAGCTGTGTGATGGTTAGCTGTGTGATGGTGATCTGTGTGATGGTGAGCTGTGTGATGGTGAGCTGTGTGATGGTGATCTGTGTGATGGTGAGTTGTGTGATGGTGAGCTGTGATGGTGATCTGTGTGATGGTGAGCTGTGTGGTGGTGAGCTGAGTGATGGTGAGCTGAGTGATGGTGAGCTGAGTGATGGTGAGCTGTGTGATGGTGAGCTGTGTGATGGTGAGCTGTGTGATGGTGAGCTGTGATGGTGAGCTGTGTGATGGTGAGCTGTGTGATGGTGAGCTGGTGATGTGAAGCTGTGTGATGGTGAGCTGGAGCTGTGTGATGTGAGCTGTGTGATGGTGAGCTGTGATGGTGAGCTGTGTGATGGTGAGCTGTGTGATGGTGATCTGTGTGATGGTGAGCTGTGTGATGGTGAGCTGTGTGATGGTGAGCTGTGTGATGGTGAGCTGTGTGATGGTGATCTGTGTGATGGTGAGTTGTGTGATGGTGAGCTGTGATGGTGATCTGTGTGAGGTGATCTGTGTGATGTGATCTGTGTGTGGTGGTGGTGAGCGTGTGATGGTGAGCTGAGTGATGGTGAGCTGAGTGATGTGAGCTGTGTGATGGTGAGCTGTGTGATGGTGAGCTGTGTGATGGTGAGCTGAGTGATGGTGAGCTGTGTGATGGTGAGCTGTGTGATGTGAGCTGTGTGATGGTGAGCTGAGTGATGGTGAGCTGTGTGATGGTGAGCTGTGATGGTGAGCTGTGTGATGGTGAGCTGTGTGATGGTGACTGGTGATGGTGACTGTGATGGTGAGCTGTGTGATGGTGAGCTGTGATGGTGATCTGTGTGATGTGATCTGTGTGATGGTGAGCTGTGTGATGGTGAGCTGTGTGATGGTGATCTGTGTGATGGTGAGTTGTGTGATGGTGAGCTGTGATGGTGATCTGTGTGATGGTGAGCTGTGTGGTGGTGAGGCTGTGTGATGGTGAGCTGTGATGGTGAGCTGTGTGATGGTGAGCTATGTGATGGTGAGCTGTGTGATGGTGAGCTGTGTGATGGTGAGCTGTGTGATGGTGAGCTATGTGATGGTGAGCTTGTGTGATGGTGAGCTGAGTGATGGTGAGCTGAGTGATGGTGAGCTGAGTGATGGTGAGCTGAGTGATGGTGAGCTGAGTGATGGTGAGTGTGATAGCTGTGTGATGGTGAGCTGTGTGATGGTGAGCTGTGTGATGGTGAGCTGTGATGGTGAGCTGTGTGATGGTGAGCTATGTGATGGTGAGCTGAGTGATGGTGAGCTGTGTGATGTGAGCTGTGTGATGGTGAGCTGTGTGATGGTGAGCTGTGATGGTGAGGGGTGACTGTGATGGTGAGCTGTGTGATGGTGAGCTGTGTGATGGTGATCTGTGATGGTGATCTGTGATGGTGAGCTGTGTGATGGTGAGGTGACTGGGTGAGCTGTGTGTGTGTGTGATGGTGATCTGTGGGTGACTGTGTGTGGTGAGCTGTGATGGTGACTGTGTGATGATGTGAGCTGTGTGATGGTGAGCTGTGTGATGGTGAGCTGAGTGATGGTGAGCTGTGTGATGGTGAGCTGTGTGATGGTGAGCTGTGTGATGGTGAGCTGTGTGATGGTGAGCTGTGATGGTGAGCTGTGTGATGGTGAGCTGTGTGGTGGTGAGCTGTGTGATGGTGAGCTGTGTGATGGTGAGCTGTGTGATGGTGAGCTGTGTGATGGTGAGCTGTGTGATGGTGAGCTGTGATGGTGATCTGTGTGATGGTGAGCTGTGTGGTGGTGAGCTGTGATGGTGAGCTGTGTGGTGGTGAGCTGTGTGATGGTGATCTGTGATGGTGATCTGTGATGGTGATCTGTGATGGTGAGCTGTGTGATGGTGAGCTGTGTGATGGTGAGCTGTGATGGTGAGCTGTGTGATGGTGAGCTGTGTGATGTGAGCTGTGTGATGGTGAGCTGTGTGATGGTGAGCTGTGTGATGGTGAGCTGTGTGATGGTGAGCTGTGTGATGTTGAGCTGTGTGATGGTTAGCTGTGTGATGGTGAGCTGTGTGATGTTAGCTGTGTGATGTGAGCTCTGTGGACGATACTGCATTTAGAGAAAGAATGACAGCTTGAGGTCATGAGTATCCCTGCTAAAGATGGTAGATTGGTAGTGGCAGAAGGAACAGGTACACATGTATTATTTTGGGTCTTGACTCTACCATTACATTAACAACAACACCCCTCATCACTGCAGGAATCAGGCAGCTTTAGGAGGGTGACCTCAGAGTATTGAGAAGATCAGTGGGAGACCGCGCTGGACTTAAATCCTCCTGATACATAAGGTTGATTTAATTAAAAATCCTTTTAAGAGTACACTGGACTGGGGCCAGGCCATTCCTGATACTGGTCCCTCCTGTCCCCTCAGTATGAGTCCAGCCAGCCGACCACATGTTCTGGTCCTGCCTCTGATTCCGACCCATTATGTACCATTTTTGGCTTCACAAAGAAACCCCGTCCTTTACAAACTACGTATATCTAACAGCCTGTCCTCTCCTTGTGAGACGTCTGATGCTGCTTTCATGGAGGAACAAACACCTCCTACATGTGATAGTTGGATCAGAGTCACCATGTCGTACTTAGAACTGGAAAAAAAATCAGGTAGACTTTAAAAGGCTCCAGTCAGAGTTTTGAGAGAGTCTGGAATCCCTTTATGACGTATGAGAGCATCACTTTGAGTAGAGTCGCTGATCTTTTAATTTTAACTTTATTCTTGTGTGTTTTGTTTTTCATCTCTTACAGGTTGTCCAATGACAAATAAATGAATATGACTGTAATTTGTTTAAAACCATTAAAAAGAAAAAATGTTATTTCCCCCATAAATGCATCAGAATTCATTGTCCTGCTCTGTATGACATCAGAATAAAGACCTTTCATCAGGCTCAAACCATGTTCATGTTTTTACATAAATCAGCTCTATGTTCTATCAGTGCTTTAATGGACAACTTCTCAAAGAAAAGTGTCAAAAACAACGTGTGACGATCCAGGGTTTTTAGTTGATTTCTTTTTATTTCCTGAAAACGTGAAGTTTTGTAGAAACAGGGTTTTGCTTGACAGTGACGAAGTCTTCTATACGAGTGGTGCTAGAAGGTGGTTGTAGTCAAGCTTTGGTTCAAAAACTGAATCCACAAAGGTTGAGACCTGGATTAATATGTTATTAGTTCTATAAATTCTTTTATTTTTTTAACAAACAAGGAATTTGTGAACATTTTGTGATTGAAGGGCAGGAGGACAGGTCTGTGAAGTCTGATGAATCCATCAGGAGACTAACAGAATGTCCCAGCTTAGAGCAACATGCTGACTAAGAGCTTGTTTCAAAGATGTGTCATAATAACTGTAGAGCATTTTATGAATGTGCTCTTTGATTCATGATACTTGTGCTCAGTTTTTCATTTCATTTATTGATTTATATATTGCTCCTTCCCACCAACGATCAAGGCAGCCCAAAGCTCTAAATACAGAATGAAAAAACAGAACAATCCAACAATAAAAGCAACAGGCCAAGTACAAATCATCTTAAATGATTAGTCTAAAAATCAGGGGGGCCGCCAGGGATTTTGGGCCCCATGAAAAAATGTCAAATTGGGCCCGGTGGCGGCTCCATAGGGGGCGCTGGGGCTCCGCCCTCCCTGATGTGTAGGGAGAACATTTTTTAAAATATATATAATATATATGAGATATTGGCAGTTATTGTCCATCATGAACCCTAGATTTTATATTTTATTGTGTTCAAGGTTATCGTATCAAGTTTTTTTAGGAGATTTTGTTTCATTTTCCCCACTCTGGGGAATTCTTGGATAATCACTGGGATTTTTGGTTTGTGTTCTAAAAGCTATAAACAAACTGCCCCTTATGAGACCTCCCATAATTCAGTCAGCATCAAAACATCTGATTTCAAGGTCTTTAGTCGAAGAAGGTTTTCTTTAGTTCCTCTAAAAAGGCTCTTCACAGTATGTAATAATAATAATCTCACAGTAATTTCTGTAACATTAATAACAATGCTTCAACCTGCCCAGCATCCAACACAGACTGTAAGTTGTTACTGATTCATCTAATTATCATTGTGTGGAAAAATGTGTTTATCACAAAAAATAACCTTTTATCTATTTTTTAATAGTTCTGTTTATCCACGTCTCAGCATGTCTTTGCATCATGTTTAGGTGAAACTATTTTGAGGTATTTAACTTATTGCTAAGAACTTAATCTGGACTGTTGTGATGAGAAAAATAAAGTATTTAATAAATTATGTGGAGAAAAATATATTAATGCTTTAAACTTGTCACCTGTAAAAAAACAACAAATCCTTTATTGACAGTAACTCATGGTAATGTCATGGAGGATTTGGGTCATATGAGCAGATTTCTACTATAAAACTATTAAAAACACAAAGAGTCTCTGAAAACAGCTGTAAGGTTAAAGGAAAACAAAACTCTGCTCAAGTCCTGACAGAGAAATGTGGTTTTATTGTTTGATTTGCCAAAATTGAAGCTGAAACCTGTCGCGCTGAGAAACAGCTGAAGCTGCGCACTCTAGAAGCGCTGCGCGCTGGCGTGACGAACATTCACTTTATGGCAAAACGCCTCTAACTCTCTGCTAATGGATGCATATGTGTTAAAGTTGTTAGCGAGGTCCTGGAGAGAAGTGACGCCGACTGTTAGGCAGCTTCCCCGGTGCTGACAGGACAAACACCGCAGAGGTTCTGACTGGAGAGTCGGTCTGCTCCGTGTTGACTTCAGTCAAAGAGGAGACGTGACTCGGGCAGGACTGTACCATTTCATGCCGATGTAAGGGGGGGGTTAAAATTATATTTTATAAATAAAGTAGAGACTTGTGATATACATTTTATGAAGACAAAAATATTGTTTGTTTAATGTCTTAATTTTTAACAAAATACTGAGGAGTAAAGTACTTGAGATTTTTAAACTTAATTTTATTTATTTATTTTTAATTAGAGACTTTTTTTGGGCCCCCTAAGAGTCGTGGGCCCTTAGAATCTTCCTAAGCTTTCACCCCTTTACGGCGCCCCTGCTAAAAATCAGTAAAAATTTCTGACAGCAATTTGAAACAATGCTGAGAACACTGAGAATCTAAGACAGGCAACAAGAGACAATTAACACATAACACAATGAACACCTAGGGCAAGTTCTGGTTTGGATCTTGTTCAGGTTTTGTTAGTTTTACTTCTTGTTCTGTTAAAATTCACTTTTTCAATTTATACCTCAGGTATTTTCCTTCCCTTCTTTGTGTAAACACTGAATTATTCAGTCTTTTCTGACAGTTTATCTTCCTTGTTCTTTTCTGCATGTCTGTTTATTGGTTGGTTGATTTTGTGGACTATCAGGAGGAGGAGTGTCTTTTGCAGCAGTTGAGTTGGAAAAAAAGTTTGGTTTCTCCCCCTAAACAGCAATTAAATAAGAAGAAGGTTCTGGTACTGATCCCCTGTTTAGCTAAAGATGTGCACTTGACTGTGGGAGCTAAATCAAGCTGTTATGTAAACAGATGTGCAGAAAGCTGAGGAGCATGCAGCAGCAGGTCACATCACACACTCGTGTGACCTACTGCCCCAATAAACTGACATAATGAGATTGGGATGAAAAACCACAGAGTTGACATCAGACAGGCAGATATTGACTTAATCTGCTTTAAATTCCTGAGATTCCAGATGATCATCAGGACAGACAGCCTGCCGCTCCAGAACCAGAGCCTTTCGTCTGACATCAGAGAAACGAACAGCGTAGATTCATCACCGGGCCTGACTCAGACGCACAGAGGGTCTAGGGTGGCGCACCCACTGTATTCCTGCGCTGTTCTGCAGAGCACATTCCCATGGTAACGCCGCAATTTGCATGTCACTCTGGTTGTCCTAGCAACCAGAAAGAAGTGGGATTGGTGGAGCTGTGACTTATTGGTCTCAGTGTTTCTGGTGTTTTCCTCAGTCGTCACACAGCGAGGCCTGAACCTATGGAGGATGGGCCCCCTTACGCTCAACCAGCTACATAACAAACCCTACAGGCGACAGCCTGCTCCTGGGGAGGCCCACAAGCAGCAGGAGGCCACAGGGAGAGGAGCACTTCAGTCTGACATGGTGTGCTCTAAGCTGCTGTCAGAATTTGATTTAGTAAAAATGGCTGACTCCAGCCAAAATGACTTTGATCACCTTTCCATGGAGAAAAAACAAAAACACGAGGATGAACTAAAAGTTTTGATCTCACTACAGGATGAAGGTCACCGTTAACTCCAGTCATGTTAATCTTAACATCAGTAAAGGGCCGAAACCCACAATCTCCTCCTCTAGGTTTTCTAATGGAATCCTGTAAAATCACCTGGTCTTGTCTAAGTGTTGATTAGAGCATTTAGTAGCTTCACAACTAATTGGTATTTTAACTAATTTAAAGTTGAGAATGATTAAGCGATGGCTGGAGGGCAGAAGAGCGGTACGGTTTTATCCTCCAGGTGGGCGTGGCCTAGTGGCTGTGATGTCATGTTAAAACGATGAGCTGAGGGTGCTGTGAAGGAAGTGGTCATGTGTCCTTTAATATGAATAAAGTTATGTTTATTTCAGCCATTTTCAATCTTTCCTCCTCCAAAATCAAACACACACACACACACGCACACGATTATATCTTCTTTGATCAAATGTTACCTGCTGTGATTCAGAGCCCTTTCGGTCCTGAATATTCAGACAGGTCTTAGTCCAGATTACAGCTAATCCCTCACTGGTGCATCTTACCTCATGACTTACATCACTTCCTGTGAAGAACCCAGCTTTACAAAGTGTCTGAGTGTCCATTCAAGATGCTTCAGGATGGGGTTTGAGGAGGGTGAAACACTGTCTGTGGATTTAGGGTTTACCCCAAAAATCCTCCTCTGATGAGCTCATCAACAAATCCTATGACCTAAAATGTAGCTCCATAAATAAATAAAGGCTTAAATCAATTCACAAACCAGAAATAATACCTGAAGTTCTAAATAATAATTAATGAAAATTGTTTATTAAATGCATTTCTTTGGTAAAACAGCTGCACTGATCTTATAGAACTTTACACTGAAAGTCACATTGACACATTCACACCACCAGTTAGCCGATCAGGGAGCTATATAGGGTTAACCCCACTCCCAACGGTTCAGCGTCCTATTAAAGTCTAATTCTGGTGAGACAGGTTTTCTTCCAGAGATGTTTTCCTTCATATGATTCCCTTGTATGACTACAGCAGCACTCTGTCACACGTGTGTCATAAACAGGGTTAACAAGACTCCATACATCATGTTTGATCGTAAGATGATGCTTTAACTATTAGAGAAGAGCAGAAAACCTCAGGAGGCCTCCGTGACTTCCTCAGGGTCCATTCAGTCAAAGCTGTGGCCAGTTAATGTTACTTAGTCACAGCTCACTGCTTAGTAATGCACTCAGACTGAGAGGAAGAAAAAACTCAACAACAAACCAAAACAAGAGGAATCGTGACCTCATTTACTCCATCTGGTTTCTCCGCATCCACCCAGCACACTGAATCGTCTGGATCGATGCATCCCCCCCCCACACACACACACACACACACTCCAAACTACTACTCTCTTAGGGAATATCTTTATAGATTTCCAAACCCAGCATTAGAAGGATAAACCGTTTAATCATGCTGAGTGCTCGTTTCACCGACCGGTCAGAGGGATGATTAGATCTCATCAAGGTGAGAGAAGAAGAAGAAGAAGAAGAAGCATATTTCTGGCTGAAATCACTTCATAAAGCTGTTTCTCTGCAGAGCAGCAGGTGTCTGGAAGCAGATCACATCCTCTCCCAGGAGGGGAGCACACATGACCTGGCAGACCTGAGATCAGCTTTCATGTTTCCCTGGGGCATCCTGTGACACCAGCTGTCAAACAACACAGCAGAATACAGTGCTGTGATGAATCTGCTGTGAATTAACCAGACAAACTGCATTCCTGCTTCTGGTTAACCCTTTATAGACTGTAATCACTAACTGGCATCAAATCAAATCAAAGTGTGGTATTATTTCCTTCAAGCTCCTCCATCTGGTTCACAAGATATTTCATATTCCCTGTTTTGACCAGTGGAAGCAATGGTTTTATTTCCTCTCTCTCCTCTTTGCTCCTGCTCCACATCCTCCTCTTTAACTCATCTGGGATTTTGGGTCACCGTTTGGGTTTATTTGAGCTTTTCACGTGTCAGTTAGCTGCTCCCTCTTGCTGCATCATAACAAGAGGTCAAAAAGTGGAAAAGTTGTAGTAAAAATCCTCCAAGAAGCACGTTAGCATCCAAACCAGAATGAAAAAAATTTGTCAAAATGCAAAGTCCTCAACCCAAAAAATGAAGAAGAAAAATTTCCAGAACAATTACCAAACCATCAAAATGCTTATAATAATAGAGTATTATTTAAAATCCTGTCCTATACTTGTCTGCCCTCTGGTGGGGGATCTACAGGTTGAAAGAGTCCATTTTATTTCTTTATTATTGATAGTGGTTGAATACTTACGCAATATGATTACATCTAAAAAAAATTAAAGTATCACAGAGAAGTTCAGTATTTTTATCACTCATTTATCACTTCTATGGATTCGTTAGACATAAAGTGAAATAGTTCTTGTGTTTTTGATTCTTATGGCTACAGATAATCAAAAAGTAGAATATTACATCAGATCAATAAAAAAGGAAATTTAATAATTTTTTTGAAAAGTCTGTTCATTTCAATTCACTCACTAAGGTTGAACCTCCTTTTTTGTGAATCCCTGCATCAATGCTTGGTGGCCTGGAAGAGATCTGTACATTTAAATGAAATTGTGAAGGTGGAGTCAGCAGAACAACTTTTATATCATTTGAGCAGCATAATGACTAAAACTAGCTTCATGAAGCGTGGCTGTAGCGCTGCTGCTTCAGTTAGTGACCACTCTGTTTACAGGAAGTGTTCCTGTTTTTGTGTCCGCTGAGCAGATTGAGGAAAAGCACTGAGCTCCTTAGGAAGGATTAAACACTCAGCACTCTCAGCTCCATCAGTCTCTTGCTCTGCAGCTCGTCTCACTTCACCCTGAAATCTGTCAAGTGTCTCAGTAATAATGTAGTTTAAACCTTTGACCTGGACACTGCTGCATGTCTGTATCCATCAGTCCATCTCCAAATCCCACCGGAATGCTTTTTTACCTCAGCTTTTCAAAAGTAATTACACTTAAATTACCCATCAATCAGCAGAGTGCTGTTGCATAAATGTGCAGTCCAATCAATGTGGAGTTTTTAACCCTTATGGGGTAAAGGGCGAGGAAGGAGAAGTGAATTGTGTCCACATACACCTCAGTACAATGAAGTGGAGGTTCTCTGTGTTCGACTCATCCCTGAGGAGCAAAAGGCAGCGAGACACGAATGTTCTCATATTGAAGACAAACTTCAGAGTACAGGGAGCTGGTGGCATCAGAGCATGACCTCACAGCTGATTTCTCTACAAAGCTTTAATTCCTCTAAATGATGTCACCTCAGGTGAATGAGGTTTATCTATATTTACCTTCAGCATTCAGGCTAAATTGCACTTCTTGTTTAATTTATGTTGTGTTAAAACATAGAGTCATGTTGGTCTTTGGAGTCAGTGATGAAGGATTCTCAGTTAAAGCTACAAAATATGAGTTTGCTTTCAAATAATTTATGTGGTTTTAACATTTTTATTTCATGTATTTTGCATGAAAACACAAACGGAGTGTGTTAAAAATGTTCTGTCAGCCTGACGATTAATGACTGAAAGAGTGACTGAATAGTTTTAACAGATAGAGTCAGTGACTGGGTTCTTATAAGGCTGCATATTTAGAGTAATTTAATTAACTTCTCCTGTAGTTTGAGTTTCATGTTTGTCACTAAAAACAGTTGATTCTGTTAAAAAGGCTGAATCTAATGAAGTGAGGTATTTTGGTTTAAATTCAGCTGATTGGAGGTAAAGATGAATATTTCCCTCTCTAGCGCCACCACTGGATGGTTGATCATTAAGCTAGTTTTTGTGTATGTGGTGCTGTACTGTGATATTCTGCTAACTCAGGTTCAAACTGCACCCTCATTTCTTTAAATACATTTAAAAATCTAAACATTAGGGTCACAGTCTGTTAAGGGTCCCAAAGCCAGAGCAGCTGAGAACTCACCCTACTGAGTTGCTCCAGCAGTCGATGGTTCTGTTCAGAGAGTTCGCTGATGGCCTTGGTCTTGTCCCGGTCTGCCTCTCTGAGCTGGACCTGGTGGCGCTCCAGCTCGCCCTGCAGCTGCTGGACGTCCGTCTCCAGCTCGGCCACCCGGCCCTCCCACTCCCCCTCTCGACTCTCCAGACGCCGTCGTAACTCGTGCTTCTCTTGCTCCAAGTGCTGGAAGTGGACAGATGTAGAGGTCAAGTAAACAAAGTGAATGTCGTGAGACAGAAATCTTTACTATTTTGAAGGAAGTTGGAGAATATTCTTAGAAAACTGCAACACTATTAAATGAAAAGATCACAGTTTTGCAAATTTGTCTACTTACTATTTATTTTCCGTGTAAAGGAAAATCTGATAGTGAAGGATAAGCGTCTTTTATTCACCAGAAACTCATGTTTTGTTTTTTTTAAAAAAGTAACACAAAATTTAACACAACCGTTATCAGTGGCACAAACTCCAAACAGCAGAGATGTTAGATCTGATAGTTTTATAGTTCCTGATCACTCACTGAAATATAAGACTTATTGGAGATTACTAAAAAGTTGTTTGTCTTCTGATTTAGTTGTTTTTACACTTACAGAAAAACCAAGCAAACTTCACATGTGATATATGTGAAATACATGTAAAAAACATGGCATGTTTCCCATGTGAATTTGGAACAAAAGAATGTGATTTTGACATGGATGTAAAAACATGTTAAATGAACTAAAGCACTAGTTCTGCTCATGTTCCTCGTGTGAATTGAGAACATTTTAACATGTTCATGTGGTTACATGTTTTTCTATGGGCTCACATGCAAAACATGTTAAGGTCATGTATTTTTTTCCTGTAATGGTTTAAGTTTTTTTTACTTATTCAGTTATTTTTTATGTTTGTACTTTTTGACTTTGTTTGATCTTTTTAAAGTTTGTTATTGAAGTTAATTTTATTCCAGTTCATTTAGTAGATATTTATTCAAATTTTCCCAGTAAGTGAAGGGTGTTTTCACAGCAGGAGGATACTAATAATACAGCTGCTTCCTGTCATTGTGGCACCAAAACTGGCTAAAAACAACTCAGGTTTTGACCAGAAAGTGAATTTTTAATGAACTAACAGTTTAACCTTTTCCTAACACTTTGGTTGTGCAACCTTTTGACATTCAGAGCAATTTAATACTCATTTACTAAATTTATTAACTTTTTTTTTTTTTTTTTTTTTACATATTCTAGCTGTATAGGTTTAGGACATTTATAGGAAATAACAAAATATAAACTGGTAGATAACACAGCAAGCTATTCTTTGGGAGAAAAAAACAAAAATAAACCTTTTATACTAAAAACGTAAACACTTTATTGTCACTTATGCATTTGAGTCATAAATAACCAACCTGATGCATTTTAATTTTTTTTCAAGGCATTAAGGAGCAATTAAAAGTTGTTGTTATGGTTCAGTCCAAAGCCAAACCAAACGGATCAGAAACATTTTATTCTAAAGGCCTGTTAGAAAGAGAGCCCAAGAAAACAACCATGGAGTGATATTAAGAGCATCAGTGATAAAGAAGCTTATTCTCTGAGCTCCAACATAAGGATGAATATGGATCAAAGAGCTGATGCAGCAGAACGGGACAAAGGCCTTTTCTGCTTTAACTTGAGTGGAGCTTTAAAAAACAACAGACTTTGGTCACAAACTAGCATCGCATCACTTCTGGCCTCAATCAATCAAATCAAATTATTTAATCCCAGAGGGAAATTACATGTTTAAGTGACTCAATCACGTTTTCCCATAAAGTCACAGCAGGCTGCTCTATCTGTGGACAGGAAGGATCTGAAGGAGCCTCTGACTGAAGACACTCTTGAAGATCTTAGTTCAGTATCTGGTCTGCAGAGATGATATTTCACAGCAGCATGTCCTGGATCACACCACGCTATGCTAATCCACCTCCTTTGCTTTTTCTGTTCCTCTTCAAATCTCAACTTGTATCAAAACCGGGCAGAGAGATGTTGGAGTTGGGATCTGATCCTGCAGCCACGTCTCAGTGGATAAACAAGATGTTGCATTCATAGACTGTCATCAGAGCTTCATAGTCGTACAACCATAGTGAGAGATCTCACGTTCCTCGTTATGATGGATGGAGGTGATGGTTTAAACTTCCTCTTCCTCTCTCCTGCTCTTCATGTCTCCTCCTCTTTAACTCATTTGGGATTTTTGGTTACTGTTTAAATATGGTTAAATGCATAAAAAGTATAGGCAACAAGTAGAAAGGTTGCAGCATTAATCCTCTATGTGACACAGCGCTCAAACCAGAATAAAACACCTAAAAAAGTAACATATTCAATCTGAAGAAATGAAGAAGAAAAAGTCCTAAAACCAAAATCTTCTGTAACAAAACTGAAACAAGCTGCTGTCCTGTACAGCTTATGGAGCATCAGGATTAGTACTTTCATCAAAAACCTGCCATGTCCAGTCCCCTACATGTCTGCTGCCCCCTGGTGGAGGATAAACAATTGGAAAGTGTCAATTTTATTTCTTTATCACTGTTATATAATTACATAATAAAGTAGTTGATTAGTCATTATAATAATATTAGCCTATAAATAGCTCTGTTCTTTATTATTATTAGTTAATAGTTCAGGTTATGCAGTATTAAAACCTCTCAGCTCTGATTGGAAACGTGATAACTCCCAGACTGCTTCAGCATGAAACTTTTTACAGCCAACAGCACGCAATAGAAACAATCAGGTGAGCTTAAATAAGACCATGAAAACTTGATTAAATTACTAGTGTTTACCTCTAGTTTCTCGCTGAGATCTTTGTGCATTTTCTCATATTGCTTCGTCAAGTCTTGGTTTCTCTCAAGCAGCGCTTTGCCGAGTTTAGCTGCTAAAACCAAGTCTTTCTCCTTTTGGCGGAAGAGCAACAGCAGGTCTGCGTTCCGTCCCGGTTCCGACGGCTCCTCGTCTCCCCGCTCTCCGGTGATCATGGCCAGTTGCTCCTCCAGGGCCGTCCCCAGGCCTCCGGAGCCGGCTGGCCGCAGCGGGTGACCCTGAGCGGCGGGGCCGGACCGCGGCTCCACGCTGTCGCTGTCCAGCTCCAGCGGTGCTGAAAGCAGGGCGGCCGCCTGCAGGTCCAGGCAGAAGGCGGACATCTCCGCCCGGCGGGGGGAAAGGCCAGCGGATGAGAGGCGGCTGATTCACTCCGGATGCGCCCAGCCTGATCCGACTGGGTTGGGTCGAGCGGACCGGCTTAGAACCAACAATCCGTCCATCTCCTCTGGATTTTAGCGCTGAATCCAGTTAAAACAGCCTTTTGCTCAAGTCCGTCTCTTCTGGTAACCTGCTAGAAGTGAATGACAGGAAACAGCGCCTCCTCTGCAGATCGCTGCCGGCTGTTTACAGCTGGAGACACAACAGGTTTGATTTGGATTTATCCCGGTAGGAACCGTCCCGATGCGCTCCTCTCAGACCGCAGTCGGCCCGGGTCGCTCTGGTTCCGGGCTCTTGAATCCCCCATAATGCTGATCCTGTTAGACTGGGGGGGTGAGGGTGGAGGTGGGGGGTACTCCAGCCAGCCAAACACGGTGCGCAATCCCGATGCTGTCCTCGATGCGCGTTCACGCCACGCTAGTGACGGCAGCTGCAGCGTGTTACAAAAGGCCAGCCCATTGGCTGTAAATGATAGCGCCATATTTTGGTGCTTCTCACTCATGCACACGCACCTCTCACGCACACTCATCTCTGACATTCAATGAATGACGACAAGCTGCTCAAGGAGCAGGAAATATAAAAAACACAGACTACAGACATCAACAGAAAACCTAGAAAATCACAGATTTCAGACATTAAACATAAAGTCACAGTAACAAAACAACTTGTTTTTTGGGATAAGGTGTGTTTTTAACACTCAGGTCTAGTTAAACAAGGATGCTGGTGGAAAGTCTCCATCCAAACTCACTAGTTTTTAAAATCTAGTAAATCTGCAGCAGCATGTGATGACAAGTCTCCCTCAGACTGGGGCTGCATGCAAGATCTGGTCTGGTGGAGAAACAATGATCATGAGAAATTAAACTTAAGAGAGAATGGACCACAGGGTCAAAGGTTACCATTAGTAATATGCTGTCATGGATTAAAATCCTGCAGCGTGCAAGTCCCCCGTGCTTAAGCCAGCACATGTCCAGGCCCATGTGAAGTTTACCTGATGGTTCAGAGGAGGCCTGGGAGGAGGTCTAGTGGTCAGATAAGGTTAAAATAGAACTTTTTGGTATAAACTCCAAACGCCATATTTGGAGAAAGAAAAAGGATGAGAACAATTCTAAAAACATCATCCCAACCATGAAGAACGGGGGTGGAAACATTATGGTTTGGGGTGTTTATCTGCATGGAGACAGGACGACTTCACCATAATGAGGAGAAGATGGATGGAGACATGTAACACCAGATTCTGGGCAACAACCTCCTCTCCTCAGTCATGCCTATAACTTTTGCACAGTACAGTCTATGAATCGAATCATAAAAGGAAAAGGATGAACCCTGGGTTTTTTTGTCCCACAGCAAACTCAGATATAATGATAAAAATCAAAATATAGCAGAGATAAAAAAAAAATAATATCAACCAAAATATTTAGTATGTAGTAATACTATTTACTTTCCTAAATAATAAACATTATGCACTCTATCAGTCTTCTGTGTGACCTGACATTATCTGAGGCTTTAACTGTTTTTTAAGATAATCACAGATTTACTACATTTTAATTGGTCACAGATACTAATTTGAAATGAAACATGTATTTTTGACATTAGCTCTAACAGGACAGCTGTCAAACGATAAGTCCTCTAGATCTCCTCTAGGAGGAAACAAACTGTGACCAGAGCTCAGCAGGCTTCTATCAGCAGCTTCAAACGCCATGTCTTTGTTTTTACAAACATGTTAAAATGTCTGGACTGTTTAAAGAGATTGGTGCTGTTTGTTTAAATATACTAATAGCTCTTTTTTGGGATTTTAACCATTGAATTTATGTTACTTTGTTCCCCAGTAACATACATGGCATTACCAGAGAGCAGTGGAAGATAGACAAACATTTCTCATTCAGTAGTTTATTAACTTTATACTAAACTAACAGATTTACATCATTTCTGTATGAAATCTGCTAGATGAGACTCTTATCAGAGCTTTGATTAAACCACTTATATTTTCATCTATTTTTCACAAAAAGGAAAACGTGGAGGAAAACAGCTGAAAAGTTCCTGACGTTCATAAGGAAGAGCTTTGGAAATGATTTATCAAAGGTTTAGTGTTTGTGGTTGAAGACTTTAATGCTGTGCTCTGTAAGATGTGTATGATGAGGTGGGTGGGTGGGGGGGGGGGGGGGGGGGGGGGGGGGGGGGGGGGGGGGGGGCGGGGCTTTGATGATGAGTGATTACAAACAAAAGCCTCCTGAGCTGATCAACTGAAGGCACAAAAGAAGTGGGTCACTGCCTGCTGGACCACAGTAGAGGCCCGGGGGGTCATAATGGATGAGTTCCTCCCTGCACATCTAAATCTCAGCTTTTTAATAAATCTGCTTTAGCTCTCTGCTTTATCCCTGTTAGGTTAATGTTAGTGGTTCACGGTCAAAATAAGCAAAAACAATAAAATCCTTTAAAAAACATGAACAGATTCACACTAATCTGATAAATGTGATTTATATTATGTGAAAATAATGAAATACATCCATCAGTTCATATAGAGGGGGTGCAGCATCAAAAACATATTCCCTAAAAACCCTATCCACTATCAGGCTGTTAATGCTAAATATTTAATATAAGTGATGTTTCAGACTGGCCTTCCTCAGAATAACAACCTCTAAATAACAGAACCTCCATCTTTAAAAAGTCACATGACAAACACCTGTTAAAAATGCATTTATACAAAAACATCACGTTTAAAATATCTGATAGCAGTTCCTGTTTATTAAATCCAAGGTGACGTACAACAGATAACTTATCAGGCATGTTGTGATCTGTGGGGGAAAACCAGAACACGCTAACTCCACACAGAGAGGATACAGCAGGAATTGAACCTGTGACCTTCTTCCTGCGAGGCAACAGTACTACCAACTGTACCACCGTGCAATTAATAGGTCGCAATCATAGAATAAATACCAAACACCAACATTAGTCTGATATGTCTCAGAGTTAGCAGTCAGAAAACTTAAACATCTACTGTAAAGAGGGGCTGACAAGAAAATATAAACAACATGTGATCCCTAAAACTACACAGACAGATGGTTTAACACTGACCAAATAAAAAATACAGGATTAACAGGCTCTAAAGTCCTCATCTAAACCTCCTGGAGACAAAGTGTTTAAGGTTTGTATCTAAAAACCTTTAGAGTTAACTCTTTACCACCCTATAGAGTGTTAATAACGCAATACATTTATTTTAGTAACATTTCACCATGTTTTTTTTTTCTTATAATAAAATCAAACCTAATAAAAATGGCCGTATGTTCCTTTGTCATAGCTGAGCATAAAGAATGTTCATAGGATCGTAAAAGATTGACGGAAACAGAAAGGAACATTTAGAACAAGTCATGTGTAGAAGTTATTAAATATGATCAAATGTCCAGTAAAAGGTTAAACAGTCACCTCCTCTACGTCAAAGTCTCGATTCCAACACATCTAACTGAAGACGTGTTGTGTTGGAGTTCCACTGGATGAGTTGTGTTGTTTACAACTTTGAATGTTTTAGATCAAAAACATTTTAAGGTCTTAGATATTAGACCCTGTTCTCATCCTTTGATCAGTGTTAACCCGTCTGTCTCTGTTGTTTTATGTTCACATTCTGTGGCATATTGTTTTTTAATAATTTCCTGTAGATTCTGTCTCTTTCAATAGATATTTATGAGTTATTTCACCACCTAATTTTTCTGAGTATTATTCTGATTGTGACCTAGTGTCAGATGTCTTCTATGTGTTTTTCTCTGTTATTTAAAGCTTGTTAGTCTGAGGAAGGTCAGTCGCCACTCATCAAACGTCGTTTGGAGTCGAGATCTGATCCTGCAGCCACGTCTCAGTGAAACGCATGATGTCCTGGATCTTCATCAGAGCTATAGCTGGTCCATCTCACGTTCCCTGTCAGGATGGATGGAAGTGATGGTTTAAACTTCCTTTTTGCTCCTGCTCTACATTCACCTCCTCTTTAGCTCATCTGGGATTTTGAGTCACAGTTTGGGTTTATTTGAACTTTTGAGATGTTCGCTGCTCCCTCTTGATTTGTTGTGATTACTCATTATAATAAATGGCCAAATTGCAGCAAAACTCCTCCAAGCAGCACAGCAATAACAACAAAATCACTCAAAACAACAACTTCAATCCAAAAGAAAAAGAAAATCACTTGTAACATAAAAGAGCTGCTGAAACAAGCTGCCGTCCTGCGAGGCACAATTCTAAAGGCAGTTATAATAAATATTTTGCTGTGGGAGCTTGGGGTGTGGATCAATTTTTAATTACATTATGATTTAATATAACAAAACAAGCACAGTGATATGTATATTCTATAGGTATGCTGTATTTATGCATACAGTATACATAAAATACTTTGTTGTATATTATTACTTGTGATATAAAAACACTTTGAGCTGAGTCAGATCTGATTATATTCATCCACACAGGCCAGATGAAGTACCTGTTGTCCTTATTGTAGACAATGGCGCCCTCTGGTGGAAAATATAAATTAATTCTCTTTCCTCAAAATGATTGTGTAAAGCAGAGGTCCCCAGCCCACTGTCCTACATGTTGTGGAGGTTTCCCTGCTTCAACACACCTGGTTAAGATGCACAAGTCATTAACAGGCCTCTGCAGAAGCTGATGACATGCTGAGAGGGTAACTCAGTCATGTGAATCAGGTGTGCAGCAGCAGGGAGACCTCTAAGACCTGCAGGACAGTGAGCCTTGAGGAGCAGGGTTGGGACCTCTGGTGTAAACAACAGTTTGATGACATAGAAAAACTCAGGATTAAAGCAGTGATTTTAGGACTTTATTAGTATAAAAAAAACTGGTTTAACTGAGAAAGCAGATTCAGATTTAATTCAGACAATTGCTCTTCTGTTAGTAAACCATTAGCGTAAATGATGAGAGCATTGAATTATTGACTGTACTGACTGTTGTGTTATGTAACCCTGAGTCATACAGGCCTGATTCTGCTGGGTCTGAACTAATCTCAGGTTTGGCTTCATCTTATATAACATCTCTGGGCTCTTTAAACCTCCAGACTGCAGTGTTTTTCTTAGGCATCATTTTATTCTGGTATGAAAGAAAACAGCTTGATGAGGCTGTTCCACACGCCACCAGTGGATGGCAGTGTTTTAATACTCATGTTTGTGCAACGACTGGAAGTTTGTGCTTCTTACTGATGAGGTTTCGTTGTCTTTTTTTGTCTTGTTTGACCTTATTGAGTGTTTGCAATGATTTAAAAAACCTTCATATATGTTCTAAATGTTCTCTTAGATCCTCCAGCTGATCCAGATGCTGCTGCCAGAGTTCTGATGACAGTTTGGAGGAGAGGTCAGATTTCTACAGATTCAGCATCACTTCACTGGCTCCCTGTTGGATCCAGAACTGAATTTAAAGTTTGGATTCTAACTTCTCAAGCTCTCAAAGATCAGCTCCATCTTCTATCAGAGCTCTTCTTGTTCCAGGTGTCTCCATCAGAGCTCTTGTCTGTCAGACTGCAGGTTTACATGTGGTTTATAGAGTTTCTAACAGTAGAATTGTAGTAGAAGTAGTAGCAGTAGAAAACAACCCGTTTTTCTAGCAGCGTTGCTGTACTGGTTACCACAGCAGGTTATAAATAAATTGTTAGGGTTTAACCACCACAAACCTCCAACAGAAGGCTGCGTTATGTAATGACATAACTTGTCTATTTATAGACCATTTTTTCTGTTAAGAATATTTAAAGACCAATAAAACATCTTCCCTTTGAAGTCTTTGTTGCTCCTCCGCAGACATTAAATGAGAGTTTTTAAAAAAAGCTTTTGGCATTTATTCATGCTCTTTCTGTAGGGCGATGAGCTCTTTCTGCATCTATCAGGGGAGCACTAATTAGTAGCTTCCTTCCTGGATGCATGGGCTTTTTCCCAGACACAGATTTCAGGAGCAGATATGTTTGATCTGAATCTAACATTTCTTGATCTCAAAGATGAAAATAGCCCTTGATATTTAATTTATTAAGGAAATCTAGAGGTGATGTGGTTCCACTTCTGCACATGGGGTTTGCAGGTCTTTGGTTTTCCAGCTCAGCCAGTTAGCTCAGTGATGACTGTGATGGTTGAACAAGCCTGTAGCCTTATCTGGGCCTTCTGCTGTGCTTTGTCAGGTTAGGCCCTGCCATCTGCTCTGTGTGTAATCTTTGTGTGTAGATTGAAAGTTGGTTTCACAGTGACGTGTCACTTGGCTTACATCAACATGACGGTACAAAGGCTCATTAGTGTGTCAGACACTAGTGAAGTCGTTAGCTTGTGAGCTTTTATTTTACAGTGAACCTGCTGGATGGAGTTTGCAGTCAGAGGTTGTGTTTTAGTATTGTGGGTCAGTCTTTGTTGTATTGTTGTTTTGTTTACAAGTTGTTTGTGTTTATCAGAGTAAGGAGAGTGGGGGGTGTTGAGGACTGAAGGAGGTTGGAGGATTAACCCTTTAAACCATTCAGTGATGTTATTAAAGGGACATTTTCTCATGTTTTAATTATTTAGGTTGCTTTTTTAATACTGTATTGTAACATAAATTTAAAAAATATTTCTTTTAGTTTTTATTTTATTGATTTGATGATATTTAGTTATTTAGTTGACTTTTTAAAACATTTCTATTTTTTAACTTTGAAAATTCAATATGTTTTTTTAATTACATTTTTATTTAGCTATTTAAACTACTTTTTAAATATTTGTACTTGTAAATTTTAAAAAATCAGACGTTTGTCATCTATTTTTCTTTTATGCAAATATTGATTTATTTAATTGATTTATTTAGTTGACTTTTCTAAACATTTGTAACTTAAGTTTTACATTTCTGTTGTTTTTAATTAAAAATGTATGTATTTAGGAACTTAACTTTACTTTTGAACATTTGTCCTTTACAGCTTTCAAACTTTTGTAGTTTATTTATTTATTCATTTAAATGTATTTATTTTCACCTATAGTCCTGGGATTTGGATTATGACGAAAATAATAATAAGCACCATTTTATCAGAGTCTGGTATCAAGTCAGTTAAACTTCTGGGATGTTGATCTGGGGCCTCATTTAGAAAACCTTACGTAGAATCCTTACTAAAAGTCTACTTAAGCTCAGATAAAAGGTTTACTTACTTAAAGTAATTTTCTGACTTTTAAAACTCTACGTACACACATCAGCACACAGTTCTGCTTTACATAATATCAAGCCCTTCTGTAGAAATGTGCTCAGTTGGCTTTGGACCAGATCCCGCCTCCTACACACGCACATTCTGCCATAAATGGTCAATGAAAAGTACCTCGTGAACATTCTGCAGAAACATAAGCCGCTGATTTCTGGCATTTATGGTTAATCATTGATAATAAAGAGATTTCGAAAACGCAGTTTCACAGAGACTGAAATCGAGGTGCTTATGGTTGAGAGGTGGAGGCACAGAAAAAGTTTTATTTAGTGCATGGAGCACCTGAAGTGACCGTGTGCTGAAGGACATTGTCAGCAAATGCAAAGAAACACAATTATTGTGAAGGAAGTCCAGGATGAACGTCACCAAATCTGTGACTTGTTAGGTGTGTGTGTGTGTGTGTGTGTGTGTGTGTGTGTGTGTGTGTGTGTGTGTGTGTGTGTGTGTGTGTGTGTGTGTGTGTGTGTGTGTGTGTGTGTGTGTGTGCACATACTGGGAAGAAATATTGAAATTTGTGTATACAGGTTGGGACTTATTTCTACCGTTAAAGGTGTGATGACAACACATTATTACCATAATTAAAATAAATCTGGATTCTGTGGGGGATGCAGAAAGGAATGTATGGTTCTGCTTGATGAACAAGTGAAGTAATCAGTAACTTAAAAACTAATCACTCAACGTTCTAATGTATTAAGGACCGAGCTCACACACCCTTGTGAAACTGAACTTCTGACAACAAACTTGCTCCAAAAGCATACTTATCCGTTACTATATATAAGTTGAATAACGGGAAGAGATTCAGCTAAATCAACCTTTATTTATTTAGCATTTTACACATGCTTCTACCTCCTAAGCCAAAGGTGTCCAAACATTTCAATATGAGGGCCAAATTCACCAAGTGTCAAATCCTCGAGGGCCACAAAAGTTATAACATTTCTTAAAAGAAACAAGCAAAAAATATTTTGTTCTGCTCAAAAATTCATTATAAATGCAACATTTTAATGAACAGAGTCTTTGTCAATATGACACAGGGATCTCGTATGTTTGACTCAATAATAAAAAGCATCAAAATCACTGGATCTGATTGGTCGGCAGTTTTTAGGTTTCTAGAAACTTCATTTCCCTCCATTCTCAGCAACAAGACCAGGATCTGGGTCTGTCTTCAGTCATGTTGCTGGATTTAGTCACGCTTTATGAACAGAGCTCACAAGTCAGCGTTTTGTTAAAAGTCACTGAGGGTTTGTGGTTCATTTTACCAGGAAATTAAACTTTCTCAATATCTCGAATTGTCTCATTAAAAATTGAATACTTTGAATGGATGGGAAATTTTGCATTTAAAAGTATTTTAATTTACTTGGATTTTTTGTTTGTTGGGTCTCATGTTAGTAAAAATCTACTCTCTCTGCATCAAAATCCTGCAGGAAAACTTATAATTATTATATTATATATATTATATTATTAATTATTAAATTATATCATTCATAATATGCAGCTGAGGGCCACACAAAATCACTCTGAGGGCCGCAAGTGGCCCTCGGGCCGCATTTTGGCCACGCCTGTCCTAAGCAAAACACAATTCTAACCAGCAACATCATGACAAAGTGAAAAGAGGCAAATTTGCACACATTTGCAAAAAAAAAAAAAAAACTGTCGTAAACTCAATGCAAACCAACCAAACAACAAATCATATAAGAAAAAATCTCATCCATCCACAGGGCTCCTGTGTAGTTTTTTGACTTCCTCAGTGCCTTCTGCCCCAGAGGTTGGACCGTCCATCCCTGGGTCTCTCAGCTCTGGTTCATCATTGGAATACAAGCTGGTGGGATTGAGAAACTCCTCGAAGTATTCCTCCCCAGTTGATGTCAGCAGATGTCAGTTTAATCTAGTTCTGCTTCAGCCTGACAGCTCCCCTGATCTCTGGTGTCCACCATTGGGTACAGGGGTCACCACCACACAGACTACATTGGGACTAACAAGAAGCCCGCCCCAGCTCCTGGTGGTGGTCCAGCCTGAACCAGTTGGTGCTCATCCACCTGTGGTCCCACCAGCTGCAGGAGGAGCATGAAGAGCTCCATGTAATGTGGATTGGTTATAAGGGGACAATTTGACTACTTGTAATCATGAATCTAATTTGATCACTGCTGATACATTTACTGCAATCTTTGAGATGACTTGTGAACTAGAGCTTTAGAAACAAACTGAACTGAATTCAGTTGAACACACCCTCCATCTGTCGAGCTACATACATTAGTGTGATTAGCTACTGCAGTACAGTGAGAGGAAACAGATTTTGGGAGGTGGTGAGGGTAGCAGGTGACAGAGATGAGAGAGTGAGAGCTTACAGTATGTGATCACTGTTCTGCTGCATTACTCTACAATGCAATTTCTATCCAGTCGTCCTCTCCCTCCCTCGTTCCTCTCTGTAATCCCTGCTCACTCTCACTGCCTCACAGCTTCTCAAACTGCCACAGCGCATCTCTCTCTCGCGTTGGTTTTACTTTCTCCCCAGTGAGGATGACATCCCTGAATTTGATGAACCAGCGAAGCTCTCATTCTGGCTGGAGGCTTCCGAGGGAGACCCCAGATGAGCGGGCTTACTGGACGAGGAGCTGCCGTGTCTAGAGAAGCTGTCAGCTCTCCAAGTCTCTGGGTGAGTGCCGTTTCACTTACTTGCTCTATCAGATATAAACAGTGATGACGGAATGAATGTCCATGGTTTGCAGCACTTCCTGCCTCAGCATGTTGTAGCTGTTGCTTGATGCAGGCTGATACATCAGTAGAAAATGTATTTGTGTGGGAAACATTAAGTCAGGTAGCACAGGGCTTATGCAGCAGCTGTATCTCATCCATCGGGGCTGAGCACTATTCTTGGTCACGACACTGAAATGCTGTGTTTGTGTTTGCCCACCTCCTTTCATTGCTGTGTTCACTGAAGCATACACTCATACAGATGGCTATCAGTCCCTTGAGTGATGTTCAAACTGCCCATTAATTGTAAATGATCCTAATGAGGCTGCATCGAGCTTTTGTTTCTGTCCAGAAATCTGATTAATATCCAATGAGGAAGTTCTGAGTCAAAGTTTATCGGAACACATGTCACATGGGCTGGGTTTTTTCACATCATCCCCACTGACTTTAATTCCCTGCTTGAATTGGGTCCAAAGACACAGAATTCAGAGGAGAAAGAGAGCGGAAACCACAAAGTCAGTAAGGAAAAGGATAACAAGATAAAAACTGTGGTTGGAGGAAAATATCGCTATGGTAACAGCAGGCGAGGGTAGAGGAGAGGTGAAGGAAGCTTGCTGGGTTTTTCTGGCATCTGTTCAGCTGGATCAGGGCTTATTGGACTGACAGGACTTTCTTAGACAGAACAAACAAATATAAATAAAAGAGAAACAGAAAAATATATAGATCATAAACGTCATCTGTGATCCAGACTGATTATAGATGGGAGACAGAAATACTCCTGACACAAACTTTCTACATGGATCTGCTAATTCTGCTGTGAGTAGCAATAAGAGGGATCTCCGCCGCTAACAGCAAGTGTCATTTTCCCTAAAGGATTCTCTAGAAGCCCACACTGATCCTCGTTGTCACCCGGGTTTGTGATGTAATGATGGGCTGGAATTTTGTAGTGCTTTTCCAAGCGCTCCGCATACTTTTATAGATTGTGATGTTCACTCAACTCAGCCACTGCAGCTGAATAATCCTTCAGCTTCCGAGTGATAAAGTACCCGTCTCCACTGGTACTGGTGAAACATGAAATTAGTTCCAGTCCTACCTCGTTATGTAGAACAGCCAACAGGCGTGTCACTGCTGAGTTCAGGAGTAACAAATAATTAGCAGCTAAATGCTAATTGTTGCTTCAGCTGATTGGGTTTGCAGTCATACAGCAGCACGCTCCACTGGTTGATTGATGATGTTACCTTGATTTTATTGTTATTGGCTGAAGCTACAGCTGACATTCACTAATTGTTACAGAAAGGATGTTGTGTGGTTTTAATTTGAGCACATAATCTGTTATTAAAGCTGCAGACAAATGAGAACATTTTAAAACCAGGCGTATCTAAAGTCCAGCCTGTGGGTCATTCATAGTTTTGTTCTTTTTTCTAGTTTAGATCAGTTAAAGGGACATTTCAGTCATTTTGAAGTGACGTATCTACAAAGGACCATGGTGGAGTCTCTAGAAACAGAAAGCAGTCCTCTGACCAGAGCAATAGTAAGATCAGGAGAGACACTGCTGCACATTGGTGACAAACTAGTGGCTAAGCTAGTTATGATTTTTAATATCAGGCTGTTCTGAGGAGAGGCTGCTTTTAGAGAAACAGAACTATCATCTCTTTAGGTTAGTCAGATTTCCTCTTGATATTTTATAAAAATTTCACCTGCACTGAAAAGTTGCATATTCTGAATATTCTGATAGTGAGAACTGCAAGTGCAAATAATGTTTTTTAACTCTTTATTTTGTATTTTTCTTATTACAACACATTTTACAACAGCAATGAACAAAAAACAGGGGCCATTACATCGTATGTTTCAAAACAAAATTAAATATTAAAGTTGTTCCGCTTCCGTACTATTATATACAAGCCATTTTGTCCAGCGCTTAGTGTATATGTGTCCTTTGGTACATAAAAAGTATGTCATCTTTTCCATCGAGTGTATCTCCTCCACAATTTCTTTCCATTGGTCAATCCGAGGGGGTTCAATCTTAAGCCAAGACCGTGTGATAGCTTTTTTACATATAATCATCAAAACTTTAAACAAAAGTTAAAAAAGGTAAGTATCGTCTTTTTGGACCACCTCACCAAAATCTTAGGATCTTTAGGGATGACATAACCCATTATCTTTCCAACAATTAAAAAAATACGGTCCCAAAATTGTTCTAACTTCAAGCAAGTCCAAAATATTTGAGAATGGTTGGCGTTCTGATAACCACAGTTCCTCCAACATTGCTGCTGTGCACCCCTTTGTTTACTTATAATATAAGGTGTAATGAAAAACCTGACCAGATTCTTCCACCCAAATTCCCTCCACCTTTTAGAACTAGTAGACGTTTGTTGTGTCACACACATCAAATGCCAATCACCTTCTGACACTTCCATACCCAGCTCTTTTCCCCATTTTGACTTAATATAAAGGGTATTATCTCCTTTTTGTTTCTGCAGTGCTTTGTACAGTTCAGATACAGTTTTATTTGGTGGGAGTTTATAAGCATTAGTAAAAACTCTAACAATGTCATTACCTTCAGGAGAAATACCTTTCCTTATTTCACTGTTAAAAAAATGTCTCACTTGAAAGTATTTGAATAAATCACTGCTCTCTATATTATATTCCCTTTTGAGTTGTTCAAAAGTCTTAAAAGTGTTGCCGTCCACAAACTGACACAGGGCTATAAGGCCATGGTCTTTCCAACTCAAAAATGACAAGTTTGTTTTGCCTGATCGAAAACTTGGGTTACAGGAGGGCCAAACCAAAAGTTTAATATCATTTGCTAATTTGTACTTATTTACCACTTCTTTCCAAATTAATAGTGTATCTTCAACTATACGGTTCCCATCTTTGTTTGTGATAATTTTACCTCCCAAGCGAGTTTGAGGTTGGCCCTGTTCATGGGTTAGTTCAATGAGTCTCCATCGAGCCTCAATTTCTGGGGAACACCAACAAACCATATACCTCATTTGAGACGCATAATAATATTGCTTTAAATTTGGAAGGGCTAGGCCACCATGTTCTTTATCAACCTGAAGTGTCCTGAATCTTATCCTCGGTCGAACCCCTGCCCAAACAAATCGTGATATTAACCGGTCCCAAGAGTTAAAATGTGATTCAGCAATCCTGATAGGCAACGACATGAAAAGGTACAAAAATCTGGGAAGCAGATTCATCTTCACTATTTCCAATCTAGCATTGAAGCATTGAAGCATTGCCCCGCGTCTCATATCTTTTTGTATTAAATCAATAACTTTATCAAAATTCAAACTGAGCAAATCGTCTAGATCTTGAGAAATAAACATGCCCAGATACTGTAACTTTTTAGCTTCCCAATTAAATTTATAATTGTGTCGTATGGATTTACTTGGAGAGTAGTTAATGGTCAGGACTTGTGTTTTAGTGATGTTTAAGTTATAGCCAGACAGTTGACCAAACTCTGTTAGGGTTCTCATAAGTTTAGGGACGTGTTAATTACCCCTATCTCTCGAAAAGAATTGGACGCAGCTATTAGTAATCTGAAAACTGATAAATGTCCAGGTAGCGGTGGGTATCCAAATGAGTGGTATTAAATCCTAAGGGAGGAGCTTGCCCCCGTTCTGCTGAAGTCTTTTAATTGGACTCTGAGTAGAGCAGAGATACCACCATCATGGAGAGAGGCTGTAATATCTGTCCTCCCTAAGGAAGGGAAAAATACAGAATATTGTGAGTCATACCACCCGATATCAATTCTGAATGTTGATTACAAACTCTTTACCTCCATAATTTCTAAGAGAATAGAGCCGTATCTGATAGATTTAATTCATGAGGATCAAACAGGGTTCATTAAAGGTCGTCAAACTCATGACAGTATAAGACGAACACTGCATGTCATAGATCATGCCAAGAAGAAACAACTGAGTATGGCCTTAGTCAGCCTCGATGCGGAGAAGGCCTTTGACCGAGTCAGCTGGCCCTTTTTATACAAGGTACTTGAGTGTTTTGGCTTTAATAATCAATTCATTAGATGTATCCAGTCATTGTATGATGGTCCAAAGGCCAGGGTAAAAATCAATGGCCACTTAACTAATCGTTTTCAATTGTTTAGAGGTACTAAACAGGGCTGTTGCCTCAGTCCAATGCTCTTTGATTTATTCATAGAGCCTTTGGCGCAGGTTATTAGGCAACATAAAGAGCTCAAAGGCATTACTATTGCAAACACTGAACATATAATTGGCCTTTTTGCGGACGATGTTATTACATACCTCCAAAACCCAGATGCAAACAATGTTTTAGTTTAGAATTGACACAGTGTATCAATGTGGCCTTTGTACTTTAGGAATGAGCGTGGAATTAAACTGATGACCTCCAAAGAGGCTCATCATCTGGAGGATAAGATTTGTCCACATCTCTTAGAAATTTAATGCTGATGAGTTTAAGGGCATGAATTTTCAACATTTGGGAAATTCAAAGACTGTTGAGTTTGACTTACTCCATTCAGAGGACTACTTTCTGTTTCTAGAGATCCCACCCATTTTGAGTAACATCAAAATTCTACATACTGCAGATAAATAACTGATGAACCTGATGACTATCCCTGTATGCTTCATTAATATATGTGGACTAACATGTTGACCTGCAGATTAGCATTGTTCTGTCTCAAATACACAGATTTACCGATTATTTTCACTAAAACAAACAAATCTTTATTCTTTGTCATATGTATTGCATGCTTCACATACTGCGATTGAGATTGAGATGGTTAAAATTTAAACATTCAAATCCTTTTTATAGTTTTTAATGAATAAAATATAATTTTTGTGAGCTGCAGGTACTTTCAACTTGGTGATATTGACCTGCATCTTAAAGCGTTACTACTGTAAACTTTAGACGTTCACAAAAAACTGTTTGGATCAGAAGCCTGAGGCTCTCTGTCTCTTTTCACATCTGTTCATTGCTAATGATCCCCCACCACTGAAAGGAGTAATAATAGGTATAGTTTTGTTAGTGTGTGTGTGTGTGTGTGGGGGGGGGGGGGGGGGGGGGGGGGGGGGGGGGGGGGGGGGTTAATGGGGCAATTTCTTAAACAGCTGGATGGATTTTACAGAAAATGTCAGAAATGAATCATTTAATGTGCATCAACTTAATCACTTTTGGTGTCAAACCAGTTCAGGATGGCTGCTGATCTAAGCCGGTCTAATCAACACAACAGTGGCTCTAACTCAGTCAGTCTTGCAGATATTGGACTACAACTTTGCACAGTATTAGCTGAAAGTCTTTCAAACACATACTCAAAGTGCAAACTGATTTTTCAGTATTGCTGAGACTACATATCATCGCTGTTATGTAAAAACCTTGCATCCCTCAAAAATGCAACTTTTCAGGAAGTTTCAAAAACATGTTTCTGTTACAAACAATAAACCCTGGATCGTCACAGCTTCACAAGCTCTTTTTGACACTTTTCTTTTTAAAAGTTGTCCATACACCACTGATAGATGTGAAATATGACCAGTAGAGCTTCTTCTTCTTTTTCTTCCATCATGTCCCTTCAGGGTCTCCACAGCCAATCATCTGTCTCCATCTAACCCTGTCCTCTACATCCTCTACTCTCCCACCAATCAGCTTCATGTCCTCTTTCAGTGCATCCATAAATCTCCTCTCTGGTCTTCCTCTAGGTCTATTGCCTCCTGCATCCTATTCACTATCCCTCCTCTACATGTCCAAACCATCTCTGATCTGATCTCCTAAACATCTAACCTGGTCTGTCCCTCTGATGGACTCAGTCCTGATCCTGTCCATCTTTGTCTCCTAAATAAATCTCAGCATTTTAATCTCTAGTTCTGCCTCGTGTCTTCTCCTCAGAGCCACAGAGCAGATTTATGTAAAAACATGAAAGTGATCAAAAATATAGATATGAGGTTTTAGCCTGACAGCTTCAAGATGATGCTGTTTTCAAGACCTAAAATCAAATCACAAGTACTTAATTAATTTCTCAGAGGAAAATTATTATCATTTCAAGTTTTTTCAAAAAGTTGTAGTCTGTTCTAGTTGTAGGCAGGAAGGACCTTCTGTAGCGGACTGTGTTGTTGCAGCAGATCCATTGCTGAGTTATTATCTGGGCTGCAGATATTTTGCAGTAGCATGTCCTGAGTTACACCTGTTGTTGGTATGCATTGCTTTTCCACCTCATATCTTCGTCTGCTTGTATCCTCTGAAGGCAGACAGACGTTGGAGTCGGGTTATGATCCTTTAGCCACGTCTCATTGAAACACATGATACTGGAAACAATATCTCTGGCTGGATCCACATCAGAGCATCATGATCTCAATTATCCCGTTATGGTTGATGGCAGCGTTGGTTTAAACTTCCTCTCTCTCTCCTTTGCTCCTGCTCTACAGCCACGTCGGCCCCTCTTTAGTTGGGTACCATTTAGGGTTTTTATAAGTCAGTTAGCTGCACCATCTTGTAAACAAGTCTCTTGTTGCCATGATTACCCATATACAAGTGGCCATAAAGTAGAAAATTTGCAGCAAAAAAATCCTCCAAGCAACACAACATTCAATCCAGCACAATAAAATATCACTTACAGTAATAAATCATATCTGAAACAAGCTGCACTTTGAGCAATGCTATTCTAGAATAATTTGGTACAGATTGATCAATACTCCATTAATTCTGTGACAAAGGTGATGTGCATTCCTTGAAGGATATGCCTTTAATCTGGTGTTGTCATGACAATAAACATCAAATATCTCTTAGCATCTGACTGAGAGATCAAACTGTAGGGATTAGATGGAGGAAGGGCAGTGAACCTGTTTTAGAGAGAAATCTGTGCCACTACAGAGTTTCAACAGGTCTGTGAGTCACTGCTGCCCACAGCTCATACAGTAGCACCAGCCCATGATCACCCAGACTGAATGTAGAGCAACACCATGACAAGGATGCAACCTCTCTCCACTTTCCTCCTCTTCAAGAATTCTGACTCACAGCTCAGCACACATTATTCAGCCCACGAGAAAGAGCTCCTCGGCTGAGCTGGAACCCAGAGTTCTTCTGGCAACATGAATCTGTTCTGCTGTTTCTCTAATCAACAACCAGTAAAGAATTTCTCCTTGCATTGCTGACACACACTGTAGAAACAAGCTGGTCTGTTTGACCATTTCCTGCATTTGAACTTGTTCAGTTTACATAAAGAGAGTTCAGAGGTTTTAGTGACGTGCTGTAGTCTCTGGCGGTTTAAATGATTTTTTTTTAAGTATAGCGTTTTAGTAAATACGTTCAGTGAGTTAATTATTGCAGTGGATGAGCCCAGCTGCAAAGTGTGCTAGCTCAGCTTATTATGGGCAGTCAGCTAGCACTCGAATCAGAGGAAGGCATCTGACTCTGTTTGCCATCTGGTACAGAATGGCACTCCATAACCACCAACTTTACCACTGTGAGGCTGCTGGGAAACTTCTCAGCATTAAGAAGTAAGCTGCACTAACTCATGCAGTGTTGTCAGCAGTGCAGCACATAAAGATGTATGAGATGCATTAAAGGGCTCCAGGCCCCTGAGAGCTGCAAGTAAAGGAGGGCAAAACATGTTTTAAGGGTCATACCTGTAAAAAAAAAAGAACTTTTATCAGTCCTGCAGCCATGTTTAGCACATTTCTGGGCTCTCCCTCTCTGACAAGTCATATTTCTGAGCTGACTGCTGTGTTTCTCACCATGAGCTTAAAGTTTATCATAACTTCTTCTCAGTTGCTGGTCCACTTGTCCAACTCTTGAACCTCTCTGTTCAGGACGTTCACTCCCACCATGCAGCTGCTGCAGCATCCAATCCGTGCGTCTGATTTTACCGTACACCTCGCTGTATGCGTGCAGCTGAATTCTGTCTGTGAATGAGTGACAGCAGCATCCAGTCAGCTGTTGAGCTTCACTTCATTTCTGAGTCAGAATGTAAAAGGAATGTGAGTCACCGATGTCATGTTCTTACAAGCTGAGGGCCAGCAGGAGCATGAGAAAGTTCACCTTGGCCAATGCTTAGCTCATGCTTCATCACTTATCACCAGCCACCTGCTCCACTATCATGTCCTGCCAATGAAAGTGGAACTCCAGGCAGCATTGTGATGCAGCCTTGAGCACATGCTGCGTGAAATCTCAACCCTTCACACACTAAAGCATAATGATTTCACCAGACACATAATGTTTACTAGACATCACATCATTTCTTATTGCTTTGCGACGTTCTGAGCAGCATTTCTATTCTCAGAGCATCGTCACTAATAAGGCACTATAACAAATCAGAAGTGTGATGTGGAAATGTACAGGATAGCTAATAATTTTGTGAATCCAGTCTTGCAACAATAAAATAATAAAGCTGAGGCTGAGTTCAGCATATTACTGTAAGGAGGAGTGGGCGGAGAGGCTGTGCTTTTAATAGACACTCTCTCTGTCGCTCATTCTTCTGCCTGCTACTTGATCACAAAAGCTGCCAAATATATCCAGTGGTGGTAAAAGATGCTGCTGTGTTGTGAACATGGAGAGGCTATTCATAGTATCTGGTGAGATGCAACACAATCACATGTTTCACTGAATTAAATACGTCTCATTTATTTTATTGCTAAAGATATATTCTAAAAAAACACATGAATGATATTTTATGCTCACAGATGTCTCCTGTTTTGTTTTGTTTTCTTTTTGTCGTAAATGTTTCAGATAAGCAAACAAGTTTCAGCATCAGATAAAGATAAACTGGGTAAATACAAAAGGCAGTTTTCAAATGATTTCAAAAAGCTATCCAACCCAACCTGGTCCTATGTGGAAAAACTAAAGGTTCCTTTTGTTAAATCGTGAATTAATTGTGATTAGGGAAACCCTAATTCAGTCTCACTAACCACACTCAGGCCTGATTACAGCCAGAATTCAGACATCACTTCAATAGAACCTGTCTGGGAACATGAAGGAGGCTAAAAGATCTCAAAAAGCAACATACCATGTCCTGTTCTAAAGAACAAAAGAACCTAGAACAACATCTATAAAACTGCAGTCCTCACTCAGTTAAGGTCAGAGGTCATGATTCAACAATGAAAAAGAGACTGGCTGGGTGGGGGCAAAAATGACCTCCATGAGAGAGTTTAAAGACCACAGCCTGCTGATCAGAACTAATATAGATTCATCTCACATTTACCAATAAGGTGCTTGGTGTTCCCCAAGACTTCTGGGAAAATAATCTGTCAGCTGACAAGACAACAGTGTAACTTTCTGGAAGGTGTGTGTCCTGTTCCATCAGAAGGTGTGTATCCCGTTCCATCAGGAAGGTGTGTGTCCCGTTCCATCAGAAGGTGTGTGTCCCGTTCCTTCAGAAGGTGTGTGTCCCTTTCCATCAGAAGGTGTGTGTCCCTTTCCATCAGAAGGTGTGTGTCCCGTTCCATCAGAAGGTGTGTGTCCCGTTCCATCAGAAGGTGTGTGTCCCGTTCCATCAGAAGGTGTGTGTCCCGTTCCATCAGGAGTCAAACTAACACCTCCATCACTCAGACATGGTGGTGGTAGTGTGATGGTCTGGTCTTCAGGCCTTGGACCACTGACTGGAACTGATGGAACCATGAATTCTGCTGACTACCAGAAAAACCTGAAGGAGAACATCTGACCTTTGACCTTAAACAGGCCATTCATGTTTGGAAAACCCCCATTGTGACTGAATTAATAAAGAAGAGTGAAACAAAATTCCTCCACAGCAACATGAGAGACTAATTATCAAACACTGGATTGTAGTTGTTGCCTCCAAAGTTTTTAACCATTAAAGGGAAGAAATCCTAAACCTTAATAAATGACATCATCATTTGAAAACTGACGGTCTAATAATGAAATGTGTTTTCTGCTCTGACACATTTAGGTGTATCTGCTATGGTTGTATTCCTTCACTGCTCTGGAATGACGGTTTATTTGTGACGTCAGTCTTTGAAGCTACTTTAACTCGTTGCTCTTTGAGCTATTAAAGCTGTGTTACACCTTTTACTTGTTTACTTAAATTCAAAAATATCCAAGTGCATCATTTTTACATAAAATTCCTAAAATAGGTGAGTGGTTTACTCAAGAGCACTGAGTCAGCCCTTCAGTGGTCCAGAGAGGCTCAGCAGAAACACTGTTTATTGTTATGTTTTACTTCCTTTTTCAGGCCCTTCTTTTTTCTTTTCCACTCTTACAGATTGGTGACAACATCCATCAACTCTCAAGCTAAGAGACCATTTTTTTGGACAAACCTGATCACTTTTAAAACAGGGAACACTGAGAATTGCTGGACAAATGTCACAGGTACTGCTCCACTGACAGGTACTGCTCCACTGATGGTAAGAGTTTGGTTCTGGTTCTGGAGGGAGCTACATCAGCTGTTTGTCAGTTTACCTTTGAACATCTGTTTCTGTCATCAAATGAGTGATGTGGACCTAAAATGTAGTCTCTGAGGCAAAATCCAGGAGCAAATAAAATACAACTTTAGAACAAAAAAAGGAGGGAGCCAACAGGATACAAGGAACAAACAGCAGAATCTGACAGATCTGACTATAACAAGAACTTTAGTCACAAAAAAACCCCAAAACGGGGACAGAATCTCTGTAACAACGTGTGTTAGGAAAGAAAAACTCCGTATTTAATATTAAGAAACAAAAGGTCAGTCTGAGGAAACAAACATCTGTCACAACTACAAAATGATGCATCAACAATATAATCAGGAATAAGGAGCCTGGTCAGAACTCTGGTATCTTTAACAGCCTAACCACGGGGATGTTAGGACTAGTTCTGAAGTGTGTGTTGTGATTAGCTGTTTCCCTCCTGGCCCTTTAGTGTGTCTAGTCCTGCTCCACGGTGCCTCTGTGAGCATTCTGTGTGTTAGTGTGAGCCCTGCTGTGGTCCTCAGTGCTTCTCAGAGTACGTAAACACAACAAACCCCTCAATAAGTCACATGACATAATATCACAACCAGTACCCAGAATAAAACTATCACTCAATCATTTGATAACTCTGTTTATTAATGAAGCAAACTATAACCCTCCATTATTATAGACTTGAACACTTGTTTAAACTCATTCTTTAAAGTACTTCATTCTATTTTATTTCTTTATTATACTGGAAACGCGTTTGTTCTCACTTGTCATGTTTTAAACACAAACACTCCTCATTTTCCTTCTCTAAACTTGAACAGATGCAGATCGTTAGCCTGGCTTTTGTTTTATCTCTAAAAAGTTTTTCCACTGTTTTAAGTTCTCAGTGTCTACAAATGTTAACGTTTTGGGCTGAATTGCTTTGTTGTTAATTATTCTAAATGCTCTTTTCTGAAGTTTAATTTTATAATAACTTCCTCACATCTCAACACAACAGGACAGATATGATAACGGTCCACCAGATATAAATATTTCCTATTCGGCATGATTCTTGTTTCATAAAGAATAGCAGCAGATTTAGATCATTTGACATGTGTCAAAGTTTGTCTTATACTGTCATTTCTTACCTGAGCCCAGGTCTTGACCTGATGCTGACTCTTTAAAACATGTCTAGTTTAAACTCTGACATCTTCTTTGTCTCTGAACTTCTCTGTGTCCACATTGGGCAAATCTTGCCCAAGCCTGAGTAAATGTCCCACTTTAAGTCATAATTTACAATGTAGATCCCCTGATGGTACCACAAATCTTGCCCAAATATTGTATCTGGCTCCCATCTTTATTTTTGGCCCAAATATTGTATTGAAGTTGCCCCAATATTTCTGCCCAAGACGTTAGTTCCTTACACAAGCCAATGTCCCACTATATCTCATAATTTACAATGTAGATCCCCTGAAGGTACCCCAAATATTGTATCTGGTACCCCCAAATCTCTGTTTTGTTTTTTATTTTCAATGTTTTCTCTGTTTTGTTTTTTTGTTTATATTGTAAAGCGCTTTGTGATGTATATCTGTGAAAGGCGCTATATAAATAAACTTTACTTACTACTTACTTACTTACTATTGTTTGCATCCACCTTCAAAAGGTCTTGAAAACCTTTGCTCCAGATTTCTTTAGACAAGTTGTCTCAGTTGTCAAGAAATGTATAAATGAACTGACTGAGAATAAAAATGGTTGAAATTTCAATCATTTTATGGTGAAACTATCTCAAATCTAAAGAACAAAATGTATGGACCTCCTTCAGCAGGCATTCATTTGTTAAATGTCAGTGAAAACTTTTGATTTGCGTCATGTTTTTTTTTTTTATTCCAGGTTGAGCAAGAGATCTCATTGGTCCAGAGGAAGATGTCTGACCTGGAGTCTGTGCTGCAGCAGAAAGACATTGAGTTAAAGGCCTCAGAGACTCAGAGGACAGTCTTAGAGCAGGACCTGGCCACCTACATCACAGAGTGCAGTGTGAGTTGATGTAGTTCAACATAGACACCAGTCATTAACAGACTGTAGAAGACAAAAACACCTTTAAAACATTTTTTTTTGTCACTGGATGCATCAAACAAAATGTTTGTTTGTTTGTGTTGTTTTCAGAGTCTAAAGCACAGTTTAGAACAAGCCCGTATGGAAGTGACCCAGGAGGATGACAAGGCCCTGCAGCTCCTTCATGACATCCGGGAGCAGAGCAACAAACTTCAGGAGATCAAGGAGCAGGTAGCACAGCATCACTGCCCCGCTTCAGACAGACGGGTGCACTTTACTCCTGATGCTGCACGCTTAAAAATAACATACCAACAAATATAAAAGCACAATAATGACATACAACAACTAATGATGGAAACATTTCAGATTTAATCCAGGTTTTATTCAAATGTTTTAATCAAAGGGGAGATTCACTTTCTTTGTAAACCAGCACTTATTCACCTCATAGGCTGGAATTTAGAGTCAAAAGAGTTCCATTAGCAGAAATTTTTAATCATTCTCTTTAAAAAAAAGAAAAGAAGAAGAAGCAGATTAATGTTCTGGTAGTCAGATGGATCAGGTCAAGTCAGACTGAGGCTGAGTGTGTGGGTGTGAGTGTTAATTAGACATGCACAAGATGTTGCCCCCCACCCCTCTGTAGGGCTGCAGTCTGTATAAAATTAAACAGCTGAGACATGCAGACAGGCCTCGTGTTGCTCTTCCTGTGAATATTAAGAAAACCATACAAAATACATACAACAGTGAGGAGCATGTGCAGTGGTTTAATGTGCACGGTGGTTTAATGTGCACGGTGGTTTAATGTGCACAGGGGTTTAATGTGCACGGTGGTTTAATGTGCACGGTGGTTTAATGTGCACGGTGGTTTAATGTGCACAGGGGTCCAAAGAGTGAGTTTGTGGAATAATATAGATGAAGAATTGAAAAGATGCATGAAACAGTTAAAACATTTATTAAAATATCTCTTTAAATCAGTCAATTCAGCATATTAACCCTGTGAGGCACCAAGAACATTTTGCTTTTTTGCACTTTAAGTTTTAGCATGCTTTAGTGCATCAAAAAGGGTTAAACCTTTAAACCAATGGGTGTCTGGTGGCACGTCGTACTGTAGTCTGGCTTTATGATGGTCGTTCTTCACATTAAACATGAATAATTGTAGAAGACAATGAGATCAACACAGTTAAATAGGGGTGGGACTTGATGAGCATTTGCTTCCTTAACGATCTGTACTTTTGGTGTTTTTTTTAATGTAATTTATTTGATAATTTTCAGTCTGGAGTTCAACCAGTATACTTTGTTATGGCTTTCTTGTGTTTTGATTTTCTTTTTATTTAAAATAAATCTAATTTCATATCTATTATCAACTCTTCCCCCCTCCCCCCCCCCCCCCCCCCCCAAACATCATTAAAGTTGATTGAAGGTTTAGTTGTGTGACTGGAGGGAGAAGCTGAGCATCATGTTTAGTGAAGGGTTTAGTTTTCTGTAAAGTACGACTCAACGCTGTGGGTGTGCTTTTTATAAATCACTGATTGTTTTCATACACACAACACAGACACATTTAATTACTCACATCAAATGTGTTGAGCATGCATGAATGTTGATGTGAGCACAAGTGTCATGTTGTGTAACCTCATCCAGCACAAGATCGGTCATTTGATAAAGAGCCTGAAACATCATTGAGCCTTTTTTCAAATAATAAAAAACAAGGTAATACAAAAGCAACCTGTTTTCCTCAGCCTACACTTGTGCTCGTTACTAAGCACTGAATACATTGTGCACTGGTTGCCATGGTTACGAGAGCCATATACCTAGAGAGGGGAGAACACTGATGCAGTGGGCAGGCTGTTTTGAGGAGGTGCAGGAGCCTTTGCTCATGCTGTTAGAGAAACAGAAATTTGGTACCTTCATTTCGTCTGTCATCTCTGAAAAACAGTCATTTGTGGAAGAGGTGGCTTTATAGGTCAGGCAGGTGCCCTCCTTATTTCTTAAATCATCACCCGCCCTGAATGAATGCATGCATCTTGAATGTGTAAACTGCAAGTTCAAACTGCTTTTTAGTATAAAATTTACACAATTTGATGTTTTGGCATTTGCACTTTAGGAGGGAGATTTAAACTGATCACCTCCAAAGAATCTCATCATCCTTTCACCCTGGAGCAGAGGTTTCAAACCCCAGTCCTGGAGGGCTGCTGTCCTACTAGTTTTAGTATTTATCCTGATTCAACACTGCTGAATCTGTTGGTAAATTACATCGTCAGGATGTCCTCAAGTTCTACTGAAGCTTGTTAATCAGCAACTGATTCAAATCAGGTGAGATGGAGCTGAGAGACTTCTAAAACATGCTGGATAGCAACCCTCAAGGACTGGAGTTTGACACCCTGCCCTGGAGGATAAAAACGCAAAAACCTATTCCCATCTCCTGGAATTGTAATGCTGATGATTCCAGGTCATGAAATAGCTATTAGTGGATTTTAAAGGCTCTCTAATACAAGTCACGTTTCTGTGTTTGTTAACCCTTTAAAGTCTGACACATGAAACAATAATCAGAAAACACTGATCTTTAAAATTTCTTCACATAACAGTAATTTACTTTATATTACATTTATTATGCAATTATATAATAATGCAACATTAATAAAACAAAACTAAAAATGTCATTTGCCTTCAGTACTTACAGGTGAAACTAGAAAAATTAGAAAACCAGGCAAACGTTCATTTATTTCACTAATTCAACTTAAAAGGTGAATCAGTATGTGATGACTCGTTACATGCAAAGTGAGATATTTAGACAAAGAGCAACAGTCAGATCAGGAGAGACACTGCTGCAGAACAAGCATTACAATGTTTCATTACCTGTTTGTAAACCTCTACTGTTAAGTTTGTTGAGTCTGATTTTCTATTGTCCTGTGCTGCTGCAGCATCAACACCATCAACTAAACAAACTCTCTCACTTGTGCATGGAAGGTTCATACCAGCAGTCTTTTTGATGTTACAGGACAAATCATGAGTGTAACCTGATGCAGTGGCTGAGGAGTCATGCTTCAGATCCAGAGCAGCCTCTGCTTAGACAGTCAACTCAAAGACTATCCTCACTAACTGATTTCAAAGCACATTTGGTCTTAAAGTATCAGGATTCGTGCTTTCATCATTAGCCTGTCCTAATGTCTGCTGCCCTCTGGTGGTGGAGCTACAGGTGGAAAGGGATTATTTTATTTATTTATTACTGTTATGTTGTTACTTTTAAAAACATATATAACAAATGATCATTAATTTGTTCTATTAAATGTGGTCTATAGTTTTTATAAACTTTCATATTTAGAGTTAAACTGATTTTTCTGGGGGTTCAGAGGATTCATACAGAGGTCAGTATAAATAAGTGAGCTTGTTGTGAAGTCAGCAGACCTGACATGTTCTTTTCTTTCACTTTTACCTCCAAACACCTGAAAATACAATAAATTTGTGTCATTTGAAGACATGGCAGCATTCGATGAAAATGTTAGAAAGAAAACAGACCAGTAGGTCTTTATTTAGAGCTAACAATCTGAATGAATACATCTGGATAAATAACTTTGTTTTTTTTTTATCATTAGGAGAAGTTTTAACCAATCATGAGAGGTTTTTACTTTGATGTGAGGGAGTTCCTTTAAACCAGTTAACCCAAACACCATGTTTGTGACCTTAAAGTGTTTCATTAGGCCTCCAGTTTAGGAGTTGTCCTAAAACTAGAGCAGAAATAGAGCAGTGTTAGGACTACCACCAGTTAATATCAGGTGGGTGGGCATCTGTTAATCAGCAAATCAGAAACAAAGAGAAGTTTTTTCACAGTTTTAGCGACTAAAGCAAATGATCATTATTATCTCCTCTTGTAATGTTTGAACCTAATTGAGTCAAAGCTTTAAAACGCCTACATTTAAATTTGAAATCACAACTTTCCTCATTTCTTCCTGTTCCTTGTTAGAATCAGCTTTCTGTAAAAATCTAAGTCTTTGTTGTGACCAGGCTTTATCCTGCTTTAATCCACAGCAGTCAGCTGACAGTTTGATGACCAAACATCCTCAGAGCCGTTTTATTATTACTGGTGTTGAGAAATAAAGTTACTGATTTCAATTTTTTGAATGTTTTTTTTTAAATATTGTGCTTTTGTCATGTTATATTTTCGTTTCTGCTCGGTGCAGAGCTTTTTAACCAAACTCTAAGCATCAGTTTAATTTAATCTCCTCTTGTTTTGTTATGCTCAAAAATGTCCTCTTCAAAAAAAACCTGCTATAAAATCTTTACAAACTGATACATTTTTCTGCAGTTTTTAAAACTCACTTGTTTAGGATGTTATTGTGTTATTTGATTAACTCTTACTTAATCAAGTTATTATATAAAACAAGTTTTGGGTGTCTGGGGATGTTTTACAAACCAGTCCTGTGTGTCAAGAAGAAATACCTCAAATATTAACTTTGATGCATTTTTAGTTTTAGTGCAGCATCAGTTTCAAATCCTGGACACGTTCAATATTTATAATAAATTTAATAATGATTTAATCAAACTGGCATTTAACATTTTAAGGATTTATTATTAATTTTTTTTATCATGACTGAAATCCCCAAAATAAAAAATACATCTGTATTATTTTATAAATATATTTTTTTTTAAACTGGGCATTTTTGTCCCTAATGGTACAAGAGGATATAGCATTTTTATTGTAGGTAGGATGTGAATTTTAAAATTGATCATCACATTTTATTTTATTTTTTTGCCATCTGCACTTATATGGCAACCCTGATGGCCAGATGGAGAGAAACATTAACTCAAATGGTCAAAAATGTCCAGAATGCAGAGGTGTGAGATGGTTAAATGACAACATCTAAAGGAGGAACAGAAAGTCTGCGTCTTGGCTGCAGCCTGACACCTCACTGGTCTTGTTCCAGGAATTCTGAAGCTGCATGTGTTTGATTTAATTCAGCAGGTCACACACACTGGTGTTCACCTCCACACTGACTCTGCTCAGAGGCTTTCATGGATCAAGACAAAAAGAGATGAAAACATTTGCTTGAAAAACTGAACAAAGCCGACTTCCACAGGGAGAATCGCATTCAGCACTCAGTCCCACGGCTGTCCCATTACTGCAGGAAGTGATTTTCCTGAAACATGATTAAAAGCAGAGAGTGTCATCTTTATTTTCAAATTCATGATGATAGTTTGCTGCTTGTGCATTTTGTTTTTCTCTGGGTTCCTCTTGGTGTCTCGCTGCAGGGAACTCACTGCAGCTAAATCCAGTTTTTCATCTTGAAAAGCATCTGTCTCCCACGCTCTGTCACTTGACTGCAGTGTTTATCATTTCCATGCAGGAGCCATGCACTGTTGGATCAACAAAGGGTAGAGATTAGGGATGGATTCATTTACAGGGACAATTAACGAATCTGTAGAAAACAAGACTTGCAAGCAGTCACTGACTGAATTTCACCAACGAAACAAGCAGGAAGCAGAAACCCTAAACAGAAGATCATCATGACACTTTAGTGAGCACCACAGCATGCAGGACACAGCAAGAGAAGCTCCATCTGAAGAACCATTTGGACAGTTTAGTGATGTTTGGGCAGAAAATGAGTTTTGTTAGTTTTAAGAACATCAAATTGTCTAATTGAATTGAACTGTGTTCTAGAGCTGCACAGGATGTTTCAGCAGCTCTGTCGGTCATTTATGAGTGATTTAAGAAATGTTTTCTTAATTTTTTGGATTGAAGCTTTGTGTTTGAGTGATTTGTTTTCCATTCTGGCTTGGATGCTGAGCTGCTTGGAGGATTTTTGATGCAACCTTCCTACTTTTTGACCACTTGTTGGGATGAGTAACCATAGCAACAGTAGAGTTGTTAACAAGAGGAAGCAGCTAACTGACATCTCAAAAGCTTAAATAATATCTAAACTGTCCCAGATGAGTTTAAAAGGAGGAGACATGATGAGAACCCAGCCAGAATATCAGGAACGCAGCATCATGGGTTTCTTTGTGACGTGGCTGCAGGATCAGATCCCGACTCCAGCGTCTCTCTGCTTTCAGTCGATACCAGCAGACAGAGATCTGAAGAGGAGCAGAAAACTCAAAGGAGGTGGATTAGCAGTGCTGGTCAACAACAGATGGTTTAATCCAGGACCTGCTGCTGTGGAAGAGCCTCTCTGCAGACCAGATACTGAACTGAGATCTTCATTCAACAACAGAGTGTCTTCAGTCAGAGGCTCCTTCAGATCTGCTGCAACACAGAAGATCCTTCCTGTCCACAGTTAGAACAACAGATGAAGACTTATTAAAGAACCCTAAATGAGTTACTTAAACATCTATTTTCTGGGATTAATAAAGTACTTTTAAATGTTTGAATAAGATAATCAGACACATTCAAACTGTAAACCTGTAGCATGATATGATCAGTGATTTGTGAACCTCCCTTTTTGAAGTGAACTAAAGCCTTCTCCCTCTGGGTATTAATACTACAGCTGCTCTAAAAAAACATTGTTTCAAGGCTAACTGCTCACTTTGCATCATTCTGTTTGCAGCATTTTAACACAGTGAATGATAATAAAGACACTCTAACACAACTTGCTTTACATCTATGCAACACTTAAAAACAGATAACATATTAACTGTAGATCAAATCTGTGAAATAAAAATGCGACTTAACAAAAATGAAATTTAATTCTTGTTGTGCTGATTAATTGAACTGAACTAAAGGCCTATAAATAAAGGAACACATGTGAGCACGATGCAGATCACTTTGGTCTTTCAGCAGCAGACAGCTAACCAACTGACAGTTCCCAGGATGCAACGTGTCTGATTGTTATGTAACCAGAGAGTAAAGGGAACACATGTTTTAGCTCCAAGTTTTCCCTTTAAAAAACTGGGTAAATGTGGGCAGTGATTTGGTGTCTAGCTGAAGAAACAGTATTTAAATGTCATCGATTTGTTCTGCTGTCATACTGTTTATCAGACATAGATCTACATTCATAGCTAAGTGTTGGCCTCTGTTATGAATAATTCAGGTTTCTTCTAACAAGAACTTTATTTTCATTTTCTAGTCAAACTACAATGAAGCTGCAGGCAGCTTGAAATATTCAGAGAACACCAAGTCAGTTCTTTAGTATTTAAAATATATATGCTAGATTGGTATCAGGTTACTGCTAAGATTTGTTGCCTGGATAAAAGGTTTGTAGTTTATTTGACTAAAATGAAATTTGTCTCCAAGTAGAATAAAACTAATCTCTGTGTACTATACAGAGGAAGATAACACGTTTAGGTCCTATCGACTCTTTAATGTCCACACAGAAAAAAGAAAGGAAAATGTAGCAGTTTGAAGGATTATAATGAATGAAGATGATCATTTTAAAATGATATTAATCTAACGATGCTTAGATTGCTTTTTCTTGGCGTTGAAGTTGGTGTTGAGTAAAATTAAATTCTATCTATTATTCAGTCAAATTTAAAAGATGTTTCAGTTCTGTTTCTATCAGGTAGAATTCTCTGGTCCTCTACTGATTCATTCTGTTTTCTACATGCAGGAATATCACGCTCAGCTAGAAGAGATGCGAGTTTCCATTCGACAGCTAGAGGAGGACCTGTCTGCTGCCCGTCGCCGTAGCGACCTGTATGAGGCTGAGTTGAAGGAGTCTCGACAAGCTAACGAGGAGCTGAAGAGGAAGACTGCAGACTACCAGCACCGAATTCAGAAGGTCCTAAAGCTCTTCAGTTTTTTTTAAATAAAACACCACAGTACAAGTCATCTCAACACGATGAGCAAAGCAACAAGTCCGGTTCATCCCAGGTCCAGATTCAGACAAACTGACTGCAGGAAATGTGATTCAATATAAAATGTCAGTTAGTCAAATTGTCCCATTATAAAGAAAGCAGCTGATTGGATTGAAGTGGTGACTGTGGGAAGGAAAACTGTCTTTGAACAGGAAGGACTGGAGACTCCTGCCTCAGTCCACTGGGGTCTGAGAGGACAGGAAAGAGACAAACACAAGGACTGGATCAGTTCTAAAAAAGAACTAAGTTAGTGGCAGCAAGAACAGGAACTACAATATGGAGAGTAGAGAGAATAAAGTCAGCAGAGAGAGGAGATGTGGTCAGTGTGTCCAGTCTGAGTCCACAGCAGCAGAACTAAAGAGATGAGTCAGGATAGTCCAACACATCTATGGGGTTTATCTGAATGATTATTACTCTAAATCAGGAAGTTGTAATGTTTTTACACCTAATGCACTCTGGATAATGTTCACACTAAAATATATGTGATAACAAATAAAAGTTACATCTGATTCCCAGTTAGCTCCAGTTTGAGGTGACCCTAATCATCTTCTCACGTCCTCACAGGCGAAGGAGCAAGGCAAGGCTGAGGTAGAAGAGATGATGATCAAGTTAGAAAAGGTAGGCTGTGAGATGTGTTAAATCACTAATTTTCTCTTGTGTGCTAAGAGGGTAAAACCCCTATTTTCACTAAATGACAGTGACTTTGTTAAAGGATAATAATTTTTTCTACATACCTAAACGTCTTCTTAGGCCGGCGTCGAGCAGCAGCTGAAGATCCAAGACCTACAAGAGAAGCTCACCAAGGTAGAATATTTTGCTGTGAAGATTAATGAATAATTTATTAGAACTTGTGCTCCTAAATGCAGGAGAGACATTTTACCATTTCAGATGAGTTTAAATTCCCTCACTGACCTCCTTTCTCTCTGTCTCTCCTTTAAAACGGTTTCTGATGAGCTGAATGGTCAGAGAACAGTTTGATGGTCTTTTAGCCACATTAAGCCACATTTTATTGTTTCGTCATCTTTATTTTAAATGATTAGTTTTTAAACGTACCTCCCATCTTGTTCAGTGTAAATGAAGCTGTAGTGTAGACAGACCAGGACACCTGGGTCTGTTTAAAGATACATGGAGGTGTGCATCTGAAGGAATGAGCGGATTGGTTTTGAAAACTTTAAAATGCAATTGCTATAAGATAAATTCATTTATTTACTTTGATTTCTGCTGCATTATTATATCATTGCAGCATAACTATAATATAAAAGCAAAAAACGATTGAACATTAGTCAGACATGTTTAAATATCAGAGTTTTCTAACGATCTTTTCATGTGTCAGTCATAGAAAGCAGTTCACTCTCATCCAGGGAGGAAAAGTGAGTTTTTAAATGTGATTTAAATTGAAGTGAGCTGTCGGACCTGCAGTCCTCTGGCTTCACGGCTCACATTTGGACCTTTAAAAACAAGTGTAGACATGTGAAACTACTGCAAATAATGTGCTAAACTAAAGGAAATAATGAAGATCTGATTATTATTATTTGCACAAGCTGAGATTATGTTTAAGATAGGTTCAAATAAAAGTGATTCACTCATTCATTCATTTGACTTCTATCCATCTGACCCAGGATTTAGTATTTTAAAAAAGGCTCAGACTGACTTCACTGATGTATCTGTTTTTCCCAAGACATCAAAGGCCAGTGCTGAGGCCACAGACCTCCTTCAGAACATGAAAATGTCCAAAGAGCGTCTGGAACGGGATCTAGAGAGGCTTCAGAACAAAGAAGACTCCAGTGACAGCCTGCGCCGCCGTCTCCGTGAAACAGAGGTACTCACCCTCCTCCTTCATAAAGCAGACATACGATTACGTCTCATCTGTCTCTTTCTGTTCATCCTTCTGAATGGTGTCTTTTTTTCTGCTTGTTAGCATCATGAAACTCTGTTAAAAGTGTTGCATAAATAAATCTGCTACAGACTTCTGCAAAGCACAAAGAGCCATATGGTCACTTGAAGACATGTTTTTGCGCCCCCTGAGAAACACTTGTGCTGTGACTGCGTGTCAGAGAGTCTTCGTGTCCCACTGTCTGTCTCACTGTCCTGTTTTTGTAAGCTGAACATAAAAATCAAACACCTCTGTGAAGGAGTCAGAAAATAGACGGTGGGTAAAGTAAGTATTGAACATGTCACCGGTTATCTGAAAGGTGCTGTTGGCATGTAATTCTCACCAGATGTCATATGGACAAACCTGTCAAACACTGTGAGGATCTAGTCTGGTCAGGCGAGACCAGAACTGAACTCTTTAGATACCATAATATGTTATGGTTGGAGGTCAAAGGTCACTGCATATCAGCCTAAAACCACCAGACCAAAAGTGAAGTCTGGAGGTGGAGCATCATGGTGTGGGTCTGTTTATCAGCACACGGCTCTGGAACGCTTAATGGAAGCATTGTGGATCAAAACCTGCTGCCTCTACCAGGATGATGAAGATGAATTAAACTAGGAGGACGTTTCAGCAGGACAATGATCCCAAACAGCCAAGAACCTCTCTACTGGTCACAGAGAGAGAAAATCAAGCTGCTACAATCAGCTGGCCTGAATCCTAGAGAACATCTATGGAGAGGACTAAAGGATCTGAAGACTGTTTGTGTGAAAGAATGAACCAAAATCACACCTGAGACTAGTTTCTCCTCCAGGAGGCGTCTGGAAGCTGCAGCTCCAAAAAAGATTTAAATGTCTGGACACTGATGGTTGGATGTCTTTACATGTGTGGAATAGATAGGTTATTACCAACATCTGGTGAGAATTTCATGTCAATAGAACCTTCAGAAATATATAAAACATGTGATGTGTTTGGTACTTTTGGATTGGTTTTTTGGGGTGCAGTTGTTAGCACTGTTGCTTCGCAGCAAAAAGGTTGCAGGTTTGAGTCCCGGCTGTGGCCTTTCTGCGTGGAGTTGCATGTTCTCCCCATGCATGCGTGGGTTTTCTCCGGGCACTCCGGTCCCCCCACAGATCACAACATGCCCTATAGGGTCCAAGGTCCAGGACTCCCTTGTAAAAGAGATTCTGAATCTCAATGGGACTTTCCTGGTTAAATTAAGGTCAATACGTAATAACTTTACCCACTGCATATTGCCCTTTTTACAGTATATTGTTTAGGCTCAAGGGCCCATGACTGTCAGGGGGCCCAAAAAAGTTGCTAATTTAAATTTTTTAAAAAGTAAAAAATTGTATTTACTACTTACTGGTAGTAGTTTGTTCAAATTTATGATATCAAACAAACAATCTTTTTGTCTTCATTACCTGTATATCAGAGGTTTCTAATTTATTTGGGCAAATTTATTTGAAAATAACCAAATAGTAGTTTCATCTAAACATGATGCAAAGAACCCAGCATGCTGTGATGTGGATAATGACATTATTAAGGCTGAAATGAAGTCATTTTAAGATAGATTTAATCCATCAGAGGTAAACTGGAATCACTTTATTGGCAGGTGAAAATCACAATTTAAAGTAATTCTATAAAAAGATTGTTGATGACTAAATGGGACCTGGATGATTTCCCAGTGGATTTCTGAACTCAGTATTTTTCCTTGCCTGTTAATCAAGAAGCAGACTCTCAAACTTTATAAACAGCATAAACAGAATGATTTAATCCTTCTTGATTAGAGTCTAAGAAAAAAAAAGGCCCAGGGTAAAATTTAGAGTTTTAAAGACCACTTCGATCATATCACATCAATGCAAATCAGCTCTCTGAGACCGCGGTGGAGAGCCTAGGTGTGTCACTAACAAGGCAAGTGGATGTGGCTTCTTAAAGCTAATTGCCTTTCCTGCATTTTCAACATTGCCATGTCATATTCTGCACAGTGATGCTGTTTAACCTGGAAGTGTGTCTTCACAGCTTGAATAATTGTTCACTCTGTGACGTTTTATGCATTTCTTGTGCTTGTTACAGGATGGAAGGAAGACGCTGGAGAACCAGGTGAAAAGACTGGAGATTGTTGAGCGCCGGGAGACCAAACTGAAAGATGAGCTCCAGAGCAAGGCCCAGCAGATTCAGCAGATGGCTGACAAGATTCTGGTAACCCAGCTTTCATCTCATAGGCAGAGCTAAAATAACCAGAGAAGGTGTGAGATAAACATAGCTCATTGTCATTAGTGCAGGGGAAGTGCAAGATTCTAAAAGAATTCTGATAAAAATCACAACTTTGGGTTTGTTGTGTTCTTTCTTTATAGGAGACCTTAGATGTTTGTTGTTTTTATACAAATAACACAAAGTACAATAAATGGGTTTATATAATGTCTCATTTAAAACCCCCACACAGCCTGATATGACCATGAGACTCTAAAATAGTTGACCATGTTAGTGTGGGTGTAAAGAAACTGTCTGGCTGGCATTTCATTTCATTCTCCCATGAGTCTTGTTGGGGGGGTGTCAGATCCAGACCTGTCTATCTGGACCTTCTATGTGTGTAGAGCAGAGGTACCCACAGTGTGGCCCACAGGCTGTTTGCAGCCCTCAGAGTGATTTTCTGTGGCCCCTGACTACAATTCAAAAATGGTGAGATTTTGTTCTCCAGCAGATCCTGTTAATGCAGATAAATACTTTTTAATATGTTCAGATTTCTACTGCTGTGATTTCTAAAAACATAATGTAGAGTTTATTTAATGGAAAATGAGATAAATCAAAGATTTGATTAATCTGATGCTGCATAACACTAATAAGCATCAAGGATAATATTTGGGGTATTTATTGACATGTATAGGACTGATTTGTAATCATAATTTACTTCATTAAAATGACAAAGAGGTTAAGTCAAACTGACATTTAAAGGGTTAAAATCTACCTGATGATTGAATGTTTGGTAGTTTTGAGCAGGACTGAACTTGTTTAACAGATCTATGCAGAAAAAAGCAGAAACATATTGGTGTGTTAGTATGTTTTTATGGCAGTTTGTTGCACGCTGACTTTTTGTCCTTACAGTAATGACAGAAGATGACAGTAAATTAAACTGAAGCCTGATGCATAATGAAGTAAGCCACAGTTGCTGCTTCAATTCCTAAATGTCAACTTTTTTATTTGAACTCCTTAGGAATGTCAATCCTTTGTTGGAGTAAGGCGATCTTTCAAAGACTGATTTATCCCTTTATAGGGCAAGTGATTTGGTCATTTATGCATGTTTTGAATTTAGATTTGCAGCTTAACTCTGAAACTTTACCAGAACGGTTTTAAAAAGTTTAAAGCTTCAAAAATAAATGATAATAAAAGTAACAAGGTTTTTAAATAGTTCTAAAAGTTCCAATGTTAAAAAGTAAAAAGAATAAATAAGCATGAAACTTTTTAAACAGTAAAAAACTGCAAAGGTTTTTTAAAAAGTAAAGCAAATAAATACAAATAAAAACTAAAAAAGTAACAACGTTTTTAAATAGTAGAAAAGAAATAGAATGTTTTAATTATTAAAATAAATAAATACAACATAAATGTAAAAAGTGACCAGGTTTTTGAAAAGTTAAAAGTACAAATATCTTCCAATAGTAAAATAATGAAATAATATTTTTTTTACAAAAAAAACAACTGAAAATTGTCCTTATAATAGCTCCAATAACACTGAATAGATGAACCTATTTATTATTATTAATACACATTTGCTCTCCCTGCTACAGTGAATGTGTTTATGCTATGTGAACAGTTCAAAGTGTCACATAAAGTAAAGAAATGGAGATTAGAGTGATTACAGGTTTTACAGATTGTTTACTGTCACAAAATCAAGAACCTATTTTTATTTTCCAAACTGAGAAATCATGGATTAAACAGCTTGTCTTACTGCTTGGTAAAACTCAGTCAAAAACACAAACACATCAGGGGATTTCCTGCATACAGCCCAGGTACATCTCCACTGTAACTTTATTTCAAAACTACATCAAATCTTTTGTACTGAACTCTTGTTTTCAGGAGTTGGAGGAGAATCTGCGGGAGACTCAAGCCACCGCCCAACGACTGGAAACTCATCTGAAACAAAAGGAAAAGCTCTACGAGGACAAGATCAAGGTTCAGTTCTCAGATACATGCAGAACCTTTAACTCTATCAGTTACATCGACATGAAATCACAGGAAGTTCTTAACGTTTTGTCTGAAGGCCGAGCATTTACTGGGTCAGCTGTGGGCGTGAGATATACACCATGTCATCTTCACACTGTTCTCTGTCCTGTTGAGTGACATCCTGGTTGTGGTTCTGTGGGCTGGCTGGTTTTGAACAGGTGCTGGAGGCTCAGATGAAGGCGGACATGGCTGACAAGGAGATGCTGGAGTCCAGTCAGAGCAAATATGAGGAGGAGGTGCGGGAGAAGTGCAGCATCATCAGTGAACAGAAGGCGGTAAGAAGTGACCAGCTTGGAAACAACTGTGCATCAGGCGTATTTTAAAATTATTCATACTGATACAGATTTCACATTTAGATTGAGCTCATCAGAGAGCACCATAACAGAGGCTTAACCGGATACTATTTGAATGTTAAAGAACTGGTTAAACGATTAACCACAAGTTATTTCTGTTCAGACCATTAATGCAATGGACTCAAAGATGAACAACCTGGAGCAGAGAATAACTGAGCTGTCTGAGGCCAACAAGCTGGCAGCCAACAGCAGTATCTACACCCAGAAAAACATGTATGTACTAAAGCAAAAAAACCTCAACAAGAACTGTTAAATACCCTAAAACAAAGTCCTAAAGTTAAAGCTTTTGTTGTTATTTTCCTATGAATGATGCGGAGGATCATACAGAATATGTCATAAATAATATCTGGGGTGTAACTCACCTTGGACGTGCTGCATATGAGGCTCAGGTCAGTGTGTGTGATCTTGTCAGGAAAGCCCAAGAAGAAATGATTTCAGAGCTTCGCCAGCAAAAGTTCTACCTGGAGTCTCAAGCTGGGAAGTTGGAGGCTCAGAACGCCAAACTGGAGGAGCATCTAGAGAAGATGAGTCAACAAGAGCAAAGCCATAAGAGCCGCGTGCTGGAGCTGGAGACGAGGCTCCGAGAGGTGAGACGGCTTTTAGGTTTACAGCAGTACACCACCTCCCTGTGTGTTGCTTCTTTGTGTAATTAGTATTTAAAAATCTAATGAACTATAATTTTGAATGTTATTATAAAGTTTTGAAGTTCAAATTTGGATTTAGCTTCAACACATCACAACCTCATGAGGAAGATGAATAAAGAAGACTAGAATGAGATGAGAGATCTCACATTCCCCGTTACGATTGTTTAAATTTCCTCTGCTTTGATCCTGCTCCTCATCCATGTCTCTTCCTCTTTCACTCATCTGGGATTTTGGGTCACAGTTTGGTTATTATTTGAAATGTCTGTTAGATGCTCCCTCTTGTAAGCAAGTCAGTACTGGGTACAGTTACTCATCATAGCCAACAAGTAGAAAGGTTGCTGCCAAAATCCACCAAGCAGCACAGCAGCCAAACCAGAACAACAAAATCACTCAAAAAAAAAAACAACGCCTTAAATCTAAAAAAGAAAGGAACATTTCTAAAACATGAATCACTCGTAACAGAACAGAGCCACTGAAACAAGCTGCCACCAGTGAGGACGTGTTTATCACATCTTAAAAAGAATAACCTGTAATCCTCTGTATTATCCAACTTTAGATCAAATTCCCAGATACCAGTTTTATCTGAGCCTTTAGAGGAAGTGATTTTCTTTAACTTCTAGTTAGTCAGGTAATATCCCATTGAGGTTAAAAACTTCTTTGCTAACAGTGACCTGAAGGTAGTCAGGGGTTCAGTGTCTCGCCCAAGGATACATCAACACATGGCTGGGTTATTGAACGCTGGTCCTCCACACAGTAGACTGCCTCTCTCCCCCTGAGCCACAGCCACCTCATTTCATTTTTGTTCAGTGTTCAGTATTTTAATGGTTGAACAGTTCAGCAGTCTGACTGCATCCAAGTAGAAGCTGTATCTCAATCTGGACGTTTTAGCCAGAATGCAGCACAGCCTCCTCCAGGAGGGCAGGGGGGTGAACAGTTGATCTGCAGGGTGGGTGGGGTCACAGATAACGCAGGTGGCTACTTCTCCACACCTGGTGGTGTCGACGTGCTGAAAGGGTGGTGAGCTGCACCCGATGGTCCTTTGGGCAGTCTTTACCACCCTCTGCAGTGCCTCTTTCTCTGTCCCAGTTCAGCTGCCATACCACACACTGAGGCAGGAGGTCAGGGCACTCTCCACCACACAGAAAGACCTGAGGACACCAACATAGTCCTATTCTCTTCAGCTTTCTCAAAATTAGAGGTGGTGGTAGGCTCTCTTATAGACAGCTGTGGTGTTGGTGCAACCTCCTGCCTGTTGCCATCTCATCCCAATGGATGATGAGTCTTAGCATCACTGTATTGTCTGTAAACTTCATGTTATATATAAAGATATGAAGGAAAGGAAAAACATCTGATGCAGTTGTCATACTGTAAATGATTTTTGGAAACTTGTGTGTTCTAAAGTATCTCAAGAGGAAAAAAAGATGTTTAAAATTTGTACATTTTCTGAAATGTCATGTTTCAAATGTTTCCTACAGATTGTGTGATTGTTATTTTACAGCATAAACCATTAGTGTTACAGTAAAGAGCTACGTACAACATGAACGTTGAGTTAGTCCAGTGTGAGGCTGAGTCACCGACCTCCACCTTCACCTCCTGATCCCAAATATCTCCCTGTATCTCTGCCTTTGTAGATCGGGCTGGAGAATGAGGAACAAAAGCTGGAGATTAAGCGTCAGGTGACGGAGCTGACCCTATCGATGCAGGAGAGGGAATCACAGATCACCAGCCTTCAAGCAGCTCGCCATGCTCTGGAGAACCAGCTACAGCAGGCCAAGACCGAGCTGGAGGAGACCACAGCAGAGGCAGAGGAGGAGATCACTGTGCTCAGAGTAAGGACAAAAAAATAACTGAAGAAGTGCAGAATACAACATTTCCTTTGATTATACCTATTTTGCAGTGCTATTTGTGCATGCTTCTCTTTTGTTATGTCTTCAGGCACACAGAGATGAGATACAACGCAAGTACGATGCCTTGAGAGACAGCTGCGCGGTAAGCTGCTCCATCTTTTTCCACTTTTTTTCTGCCATTTCACTCTTTCTAGGAATAGAAATCTTTTCTGGCACTGAATACGAACTGAGTCATCACACATCATCATGCATAACTTGAGCAGCCTTGTTTCTGTCCATATGTGACTCTAAGTCTTTCATCACGCTTCCCCTTCGTTTTGTCACCATTTATCACTGACAGCATAAATTTAAATGATAAAGAAAGCACAGGGCTACAAACGGCTTCATTACCACCCCAAAACAGTTTGTCTTTGTCAAAGGGAGAATTATTAGTCCGTGTAATATTTTAATAGAAGTGTATGCTTCGTTAAAACCATTATTAACAGAATAACTAAGGCCTGGTTCACACGTCTGAAGAATTTCTAAACATGAGAGATCCCACATGGTGATGGAAAAATCATGGATATAACTGTTCTGGTCCTACGGTGTGTGGTGTACGGCCACACGGCTAAAACAACTCATCTCACCTGAACCGATGTCACTTCCTAAGTCAGTCATCTCTCAAGATCAAACATGACTTCAGAGTAAACAAACATGACAGCTGTTTTGCTATTGGAGTCCCCTCATTTTGTGCAGCGTGCTTCCATCACCCTGCTTTCTGATTGGCTACATGTCACATTCAACAGCTGCATGCTCGTCTGCCCTGCAACATTTGTGAGTGAAATCACTTCATGCGGTTCGTCTTTGCAATTTTAAATTCCTGCCGTGTGAACCAGGGCTTAGGTTACAGCAGGTGAGAAAGATTTGGATCACCCAGAATTCCTGAGTTTTTTTATTTTATTTCACCTTTGTTTATACCTTGTTGAGACCCATAGTCTCATTTTCAAGCAGGACCTGGAAAATGTTTCTTAGTGACTAAAATGACCAAAACGGTCTTTGTCTGTAGCATGTTTGCATTAGCAGGGATATTTATTTTATCCACTGATAATGAAGCTTCTGCAGTACTAACCATGAGAATTGACTTTTTATGGATTTAAGTGCCTTCAGATTTATATATCATAAACTAACACCATAGCATCACAGTTCTGTTTTATCCCGTTGCCCTAGTTTTGAGATCCTCCCACTTGCAAACTGTTCAGAACGCAGCGTCCATAGATTCAGCTGGCTAGTGATCAGCCAAACACAGCCAAGTTTTACAACAAAAAGAGCTTGAAATTCACATGTATTTTATGACCTGCAAAGTTGTATACCATTGATTTTAAAGTTTATCTGTAGGGAGTTTGCAAAAAACAAAAAAAAAAGTTTGCTATAAGGTCTCTATAAAGTTATTACCTCTGGTAGGTTTTTATTGTCAGTTTGTCTCAGACTAAACTGAAATACATTCTGTAGTTAAAAGGATGTTTGGGTCATTTTGAAGTAGTGTTCTATCAGTTATTTATCTACAGCAAGGACCATACCCACTAGTAACATTAACCAAAGTGGGCGGAGTCTCTATCTCTGACCAGAGCAATGCTTATAGCTAGTCAGATCACATTACAACTGATTTGCTGATTAGCAGTAAATTATCAGGTATTTAAAACAACTCTTGGTAAAAAAAAAAAATCATCCCGGTGCTTTAGACTGCTGTATTTCCTGATTGTGAACCTCTACAACTGAGCATGAGACCCTTTGTTTACTTCACGATGCCATGATTCTTTCCTGTTTTCCTCTGCTCCTTCCCCTGTCTCCCTTGCCACTCCTCCAGGTGTTCTCATTCAGTAATCAAACCACCTGCTCCTCATTTCCCTGATCATCTTTAAGATCTTTAGTTCATTCACTGTTATTATCCCATGTCCCTCCCTGTGTCTCTGTCCTGTTTTACTTAAATTAATCAGTTTTAGTTCACCTGCTGCCTCCTGACTCCGCTGCTCCTCCTGCACCTGCATGGGTCCTACACCAACCTCAAACCTGATACAGTGTTGATGCTGCTGCAGCGGTACATACAGTAGCATTGTAATTCAGACAATGGTCAGTTGAAACAAAGTCAATGGTCTAATGCTAAATTGTAGAGGTTTACAAACAGGTAATACTTTTTAAAAAATTGCTTTCAATTATCAATGATCTGCAGTAGTGTCTCTCCCAGTCTGACTAGCCATCAGGTTTACTCAAGTCAGAGGTCAACTTCCTGTTTCCAGAGACTTCACCCACTTGACACTGGTGGGTTTGATCCTTACTGTAGAGAAATAACTGATAGAACGCCACTTCAAACATCTCTGTAACCATTCCAGAATTTCGCCCAGTTTCCATGTCACTTCTGCAGTATATGCTCAAGTTGTCAATAGCTAATGTTAATGCTAACATTCACCACTAAACCAGCTAACTAAAAGATTTAGTAAAACCAAACTTGGACTGGGAACTCAACCTTTTGGTAGCTCATTTTGCTGCAAGAAGAAAAACACTTTGAATAAAAATACAAAATAGTTAAAGGAATTAAACTTATTCCTGAGAGAATTCCCAAGCTTAGATATGTGATTTTCTCATGTCAAGGATGGATCATCAGCCTCATTGCAGCTTGTTCTCCATTCATAAATGTCATTTTGTCTTGACCTTTTGGAGCAAATGTATAAAACCATGCAATTATAGTGCAATTTAAAAGTAACTGATACATTTCAAACTAAAAAACAATAGTTACTTTGACACATTTGTGCCTATTTCTTAACTTCTTTTGACAAATGGCAGCAAATAAGAAAAAAAACTTTTGTTTTATTACATCTCCCTGACACCTTTACATTGCTGACACATATGAATGTGAGAATCAGGACTTCACTTCCCATGATACATAGAAATTATCACTAAAGTGACCTTTTTAGGCATTAGATGATAAATCCTTCATGTATTTTTGTTTTATTCATGCTAAACTCGATCAAATCAATCAAAATCAGTGACTATTTGTATTATGTTTCTCTAAGGAAAGCTTGTTCTGTCATATTCAATAAAGGAGAAGATTTATCTGTTCACTTGCTTCACAGTAAATATTATTTCTAATCAAGAACACTTTGACACCCACAGTTTCTGCAAATAGCTCTGAGTAACGTGTAATCAGAAACATTGAGGAAGTTAATCTCGATGTGATTTATCACAGACAGGTTGCTCAACAGACCTGATTGACAGATGAGTAAATATAGATGCTGCTTGATCACCTGATTTGATTCTCTTTCCTTAAGAGTTGAAGTTTTCAGTCCCATGCAGTCACAGAGCAGTAGACACACTGACTCAGAGCAGAGCAGAGAGCTCATTTATGTATTTAAAAGCTTTTCTTGTTTCCTCTGCCTCCTTTGGTTTTGCGTGGTATTCATGTTCCCATTAGAGCTGAGAATAAGGGGCTTTTAACAGGAAGCCTCATCAGCCTCTAACCCTCATTTCCCTACAGAGTGACCACTAGTTATGGCTGATGCTAATGAAATTATTAGCCCACCTTTCCCTCTAAATATTACTGATTGAGGTTAAACAAGTTGACTAGATATCTTTTCAATAGGATTCCTGCAATAGGACCACTGCTGTGTGTCACTACAACCAGATAGGCGCACTGTGATGTGTAGCTTCTTGGTTTGTCTCATTGCAAATGGAAACAAGGAGTTAATTGGACCAAATCTTCCACAGACAGCTGCTGAGGCAAATTTAGACAGACTGCAGCTGTGATAATCAAATGGTGTGGCTACAGTGTGTTTTAGTTGCTATGGTTGTGCTTGTGAAATTAGCATCTAATGGATGTAATTTGAGCTATATAAAGATTTTGTGTGTGTTCAGCAGCTTGGCGTTAGAGACTGTCAATATGACACTATTGATCCAAACAGAAAAACCTTCCTTCAGCTAAGGACCTGAGATAGAGAACCTTGAGTTACACGCTCATGATCAACAGAAAGTCCATGAGTTTTATGTATCAAGACTTAATGAAAGTTATCCAACTATCAGAGTAATACCAGATAAAGTATAGTAACAAATATTAAAGCTAAGAGTGAGATTTAGCACTTAATTATCAAAACAGAGTCATGAGAAATGCTGTTAGGCAGGTTTACAGTAACAATAAACTTCTGGTAGGAAGCATCTCCCCGTTCTATGTCTGCAATGTGTGAAAACACCTAGAGATGGACTATGCAGTGTGTGTGCGGCATGGGGGGGGGGGGGGGGGT
>SSNR01000415.1:249151-273608 GCA_006937965.1 Callopanchax toddi | reverse complement strand
GGGGGGGGGGGGGGGGGGGGGGGGGGGGGGGGGGGGTTAAATGATCATTGCTTCATCAGTGAGAGATGAGCAGCTCTGACATCATCTGATGGAAAAGGAAGTGAGGACATGTAGAAGCCACCTGTCTCACTCTCAGCGAGTGCTTCTCGGTCTTTTCAACATGAGTCAGAGTAAATTTGTCAAAGGTCTCAATTCACTGAATGAGGAAGTAGCTGCAGAATGATCCCAAATTATGGCTACAAAAGGGTTTTGTGGCAAAAACCTGATCATGTTTAAAAGTCAGGAACTTGCTGAAGTGATCTTTTTAATGCCTCTTTGAATTCAAACATTCATCCTTACTGCAACCATATCATATCCTATAACCACAGCAAAGAGGCTTTTGACTTATTCTTTAGTTTTTCTTTATGTTCAGTCAAATGTTTAGTTACTATAGTGGCAGATGGGTAATCAGATAGCCAGACATCTCCAGGAGGGATTACAGTCAGCTCCTCCATTACTGTTTACTCCTCACCTGAGCAGAATCCAATGGGAATTCTTTAAATGTCCCCTAATGGCTGATGTACACAAGGAAAGAATAGAAACAAACAAAATGACATGTGTGCAACAAGCTCTGCAAAGGAAAAAAGATAACAGTAAAAATATTTTTGTGGTAGTTTTTATAATCTGCTCAGTAGTTTCTCCTGCTGTACTCTGGTTAAGTGCTTCTGCAACACCACCTGGTACCTGGTGGTAACTGGTACTAACACCTGAGAGCTAGCAGCAACACCTGGCAACTGGCAGTGACACCTGGTATAAACACCTTGGATGGTAGCAACACCTAGTCAAATAACCTGGTAGTAAAACTTGGTAACTAGTAGCAACACTGGGTATAATAACCTGGTAGTAACACCTGGTCGCTCAAAGTGCTCCAGCGCTCTTTCTTAAGGGACCTACGACAGAAATCATTAGAACAATGCTTGTGTTTTAAAATTCTATTTGCTGCAGTTTTGACTCTTAAAATATTATATTTTGATTATTATATTGATAGATTAATTATAACATTATAACATAATCTCCTGCAGTTTGTCTATCAAATACCGTTAGCTTGTATTGTATATATTCTAATGTCTGTTTTCCCCCCTAACTTGTCCAATATGAAGTGTGCTGCTGCCGCCTTTTAGGACGAGGTCACCCATGTGAAAGAGATCTGGATCTCAACTGGTTTTCCATCCATCCATCCATTTTCTGTAGCCGCTTATTCCTCCACAGGGGGTCGCGGGGCAGCTGGTGCCTATCTCCAGCGGTCAAGGGGCGAGAGGCAGGGGACACCCTGGACAGGTCGCCAGTCCATCGCAGCAACTGGTTTTCTGTCTGGTTAAATAAAGATTTAATAAAAAGTAACAATAAAATTGTTCAAATTGATAAAACACAAAGCAGAGCAAGAGGGTTTGGGGATATGATGGTTATGACTATTTGAACTATAGTGGTGGTCTGATTAAATTCAAACAAGACAATACATTCTGACCATATTCACCTGTAAATGGACCAGAACAGCCAATAAGATTTCAGTACAAACAGCTGCAGTTTAAAAGAACAGTATTTTTTGTTTTCTGAGCTTGTAACATTAGAAACTAGCCAGAACGTTGTCTTTAAAGGAATCATTAATTTTAGAAAGATGCTTTTTATATTGCCACCTATTTTAACTTGGTTTCTGGTTTTCCTACAGGTGATCACAGACCTAGAGGAGCAGCTGACCACGCTGACTCAGGAAAATGCTGAGCTGAACCGTCAGAACTTCTACTTGTCCAAGCAGCTGGATGAGGCGTCTGATGAGAGAGAGGATCGGCTGCAGCTCGGCCAGGATGTGGACCGGCTGCGTCGGGAGGTGGCAGACCGGGAAATGCACCTCAACAACCAGAAACAGGCATGAGGCTGCTGGCAACCACTGTCTAGTTACAATTAGAATCACAATCAGATTCAGTCAGGTCTCACTATTGTTCTTGTCTTATCCATAAGCATGCACATTTATTCAAAATGCTAAATTAATAAACATATAGATGAAGAATTAGGATTTGAAACTTGTATTTACAGATAATATTTACATCACAAGGTAAACTTCCTGAGCTGCAGCAGGAGGCATACAGTATCCCCTGCTGAGCCTGTTGGTCGTCCCTCTCAGGTCCTGGGAGATGGTTGGTGATGGAGATGAATGAGACAGACAATCAGCCACACACCCACTCACACCTAAGGACAATCTACTAGCCCAATTAGCCTGACAGTCATGTTTTTGGTCTGTGGGAGGAAGCCGGAGCACCCAGAGAAAACCCATGCATGCACGGGGAGAACATGCAAACTCCACGCAGAGAGGCCGCAGAGCTGGGACGTTAACCCACGACCTCCTTGCTGCGAGGCAACAGTGCTAACCAGCTGTGCCACCATGCAGCCCTAGTTTGGAAAGATTATCAACTCAACCTTTAAATCTGGGATTTCTTTCCCCACAAAAAAAGTTTGGTCATTCCCCAAAAGTTAACATTTTAAAACTTTTAAAAATAATTTAAGTTTAACTTTAAATTCAGGTCTACGTCTGGCTTGTAGCAAGATTGTGCCTGTGTTTTTTCTGTAGTGTCCCAGCTGCCATAGTGTATGATCACCAGACACTTTAATCCACCAATTGTCCGTGATCAGTCAGGACAACCCAAGGCTCTTTGTTGTGTCTTTTCATGTACGCAGTACATACACACATGTAACATCTGTGCTGATGTTGTCAGCGGAGTGGAGCCTTTCTTCCACATTCCCTCTGAGTTGCATAGTGCAGGGATTTCTGCGTCCATGTTACCTCAAGATTCTTTATCCAGACTCTTCACTGGTTTGTTTTCCTCTCCCCTCCATGAGTTGATTGGACAAACATTGTGGATCTAATCCACAGAACCCATGTCCACTAACTCGAGCTGCTTCTGTGAGTACTGATTTTCCTACCTCGCTGAGCGTTATTGAAGGCACATTGCATAAGGAATAAATCCTCCCTGCTGAATGAATAAATTATCTCTAAAAACCTGAACTTTTTCTTTTTAACTGAAATTTGGTGGCAAGTCTCAGATTATGCAAGTCTGATTGAACTTTGCCCAAGTACAGATTCACGATGATGACTCAGATCTCTTGGCCAGGAGTTTTTCCAGCCTCATGGACTCTTTTACATTTACCCAGCATGTGTCTGGCCCCACACACACCAAAAAGCATGCACTGGGTCTTAGACAGTCAAAACTACAGGGCTCAAAACTGCCTTTAAAAAAGAGCAGGGAACATGTCCCCCTGCACCCCCCCAAATTACATCTGTGTCTTCCACCAGGCATGGACTGGTTATTACACTGCTGGACTGGCGGGGGTAACTGTGGTCAGGTCTGGTCGTACGGCCCGTTTTAATTGCACTTCCTGTCGTGGGTCTCAGATAAAGAGCGCTCAGGTCGCAGATGTTTAGTGATGCTTGTGTCGTAACACCGGCGGTGTGTTACGTTGTACATGTGGAGCATGCAATCGTCTCCTGAAAGTGCGGGGCTCTAAGGAGCCTCACAGCCTTAATCTGTATTATGTAATTATATCACAATATAACAGCAAAAAAGAAATAAATGGCCGTTTGCACCTGTAGTTCCTGAATATGACAGAATCTTGATGACAGTACTAATACTAATACTCCATCTGGCCACTTCAAGGCCAGAAGTGGTTTGATGACAATGTGTGACAATAGTCTACAAAGGGTTAAATCAGGCAGGGTAAGAAGTATCATCAAATGAGGAGCAGGCAGCGAACAGCACACAGAGGTCAGTCAGACACAGATAAATAAACAGACTGGTGTTGTATTGTTCAAGCTGTTGTATTAAACAACCAATGGGTCTAATTGAGAAGAGATGCAACATTAAGATGGGAGAAAAATAAAAACAGAACCCTGTCAACTCTGACATGGCTCACAGCTAAAAACGGAAGCTGGGCAGCTTCCTGTTGCTGTCTTCTCTAAAACACCTTGGAAGTGTGAGTCTATTAACAAGTTAACACAAACAGCTGATGTTAGAGCCCAGTCTGTAGTCAGCCATCGAGTTTACTACTCAGCCAACATGTTATAAATAGAAGGAAGTATTTGGGTGAATTTCTGCATTGAAGTGCCATCACATTACCAGCTATATAAGAATACTCTGTGTTCCTTTCACCAGTTCAACTTTCCATTTCAATCTCACAGCCAGACTGTGTTCTTTGCTTCCTATCTACACAACACCTGTGACAGGTGACCTCAACATATCTCAGCTCAGACACTGTTAAGTGTAAATCAGGCAGCAGAAGCTCTAATATTATTTCAGTATTGTTATGTGTTTTATTCTGGTTGCTGTTAGAGGGAGAGAGAAGAGTTAGTGTGATATGTGCACTGCCCCAGTGGGAGGATATTTGTGTGGGTGTCCAGCAGCGCTCTCAGCCCTGCTGGTTGTGTAACCAGCGATGGAAGTCATAGACGAAGGATGGGGCGGTGTGTGGGAGGGATGTGTCATCCTCATCACTCCCAGGTCGTGTCAGCTGTGGAAGCGTTGGACTTCAGAGGGCTGTGGTGTTGCTGCAGCATCGACAGAGGCTATATTTGTCTTCATGAGCTTTGTCTAAAGCGGTGCACCGTAAGACATGAAACACGGGGCTTCTGAAAAACATCCACGAGGATAATGATGCTGACAGGCCTTCCTTCTGCTGTTTCTACCAGGTTTCATTTAAAACGAGGACAGTCAGTTCGTTTCAACTTAGTTATCACACAACAAGAATATTTAAAAGAATAATTAGTCATCATGGATGGATGGATGGATGGATGGATGGATGGATGGATGGATGGATGGATGGATGGATGGATGGATGGATGGATGGACACAGACAGATAGATATTCTTACTTTGACTTTCATTTTATTACAGGCATTAAAAACAAATGTCATGTTTTCATAAATCAACTTTTATTCATTTGTTAATTTCCATCCATCCGTTCCAGAGTTTGACATTGACAATAGGAGCAGTGATGCTTTTACCACTATGAAATGCTGTTTCTTCTGACATCCCTAAGAGATATTCTAACATCAAGGACTCCAGCTGATGAAACCTTTCAGGGGTGTTTTTAGGCTCATTTTCCTTGCATGCATGTCTGATGTTATACAACAATAAAGGGTCTTTTCTGCATCAGTTATCTCAGAATTTTTCCACACATTCACTTAGAAGAATACGTAATGTGGTTTTGTTTGTCCGGTGAAAAATTGCATAGATGTTCCCTGAAAAGTTGTAGTCCTAAACTCAGCATACAGTATGTTGCTTTAAAGTCTCGCTGTATTTTTCTACATTAATAATTACATTATGAAACGATGTATGATATGATGCAATGCAATACAATGGGATATGATAAAAACAAATTTAAATGATATTATACAATATGATATAATATGATAAATCTATGAGGATATTTTACTTTTAAAATAAAAAATAAATGAATACAATTTATGACAGTATGATGTGATACGATACAATATGGTATGAAACAATATGCTACAATGTGATATAATACGATGAAATTAGAGGTGATGTGATAGCATTGCATTTTTCAGCAGTTTGGATTAATTGTTATTTCTTGTGTACCTAGAATCTGGAGACACTGAAGACTACGTGCACCATGCTGGAGGAACAAGTTCTGGAGCTGGAGACCATGAACGATGAACTATTGGAGAAGGAGAGGCAGTGGGAAGCCTGGAGGGCCACACTGGAAGAGGAGAAGAGCCAGGCTGAGAGGAGGAGCAGGGAGTTACAGAGGCTACTGGACACTGAGAAACAGAACAGGTGACCATTACTAATCACAGACTGATAGCTGTGAGGTCATGATTGACTTAGACGTGATTTTCTTGGTTCGTTGGGTGTTAATGTGTTCCAAGATTAACAATATCACATTAACATCATTCTTTCACATCTAATCAAAAATAAACTTCTTGTCTATTACAATAATGATTTTAGCCACAGGACATGTAGCCTTTTAGGAAAGATGCATGCATTTTTGGGTATAACTAAACTAAATTTGCTATGACTGATTCCGTTGTTATTGTTTTTAGTTCTGGTCCCTCCACCTACACACACTGAATGCAACAAGTTTGGGCGTATTCTCTTGGGTTGGTTGAAAAGTATTCTTAGAAACAAAATTATTTTCTGACTTAATGTAGGCAGGGAAAATCAGAGCAAAGAAAGCTGGGTACACTTGAAGCACTTGAGGACATGCTGGAATCGTGTACTTTCATTTAACACCAAACCTTGGTATTTATCCAACAGAGGAAGCAGAGAAAATCCTGGGATAATCTGGAAGAGTGTGTTCCTAGTATGTTCTTAAAGGTTCAGAATAACATATAAACAAAGGGTTCTTTGATGCTTCAGGCTTCGTGCAGATCAACGCAGCTCTGAGTCTCGCCAGGCTGTGGAACAGGCTGTCAAAGAGCACAAAGCTGAGATCCTGGCTCTGCAACAGGCACTCAAAGACCAGAAACTCAAAGCAGAGAGCCTTGCAGATACAGTAAGAATTTCCAAATTGCTAGATAAGTATTTGACCTTTTAATTATTGGATGACATCACAGCAAATCTCTTCTTTTGTTCCTCAGTTAAATGATCTGGAGAAGAAGCACTCCATGCTGGAGATGAACACCCGCAGTTTGCAGCAAAAGCTCGAGAGCGAGAGAGACGTGAAACAAAGACTACTGGAAGAAGTACAGTATATATGTACCATTTTTAACATAAAAGTAAAAAGTAGAGCTCGGCAAGATAAGTGTGTGAAACCACTGTACTTCTTCTAGTACGGTGTACGTCATTTTAACCCTAAGAAAGGGCACATGAGTTAAAGAAGTTAACTCCCGAAGTTAAAGTGCCAAACCGTGCTTTAAGGTTCAGCTTTTGTTTTTACTGTAAAGTGATAAATTGTCAGTTGAAGCACAAACTCACAGCACCCAGTCAGTGAGGTAACAGCTGATTTTCCTCCACAGCAAGAGAAACTCCAGCAGCAGCTGGATGCTCAGAAGACGCACATATTCCGTCTGACTCAGGGGCTGCAGGATGCTTTGGACCAAACTGATTTACTCAAAACGGAGAGGACTGACTTGGAATACCAGCTGGAGAACATCCAGGTGCTTCTACACATGTATATGTATGAGAAACAGCTGAGATTGAAAATACATGCACAGATTTTAAGAGAAATGAAAGTTCCAGTCAGCTCCAGTTAACCTGAGTGTAAATGTTTGTGTTATCAGTTTCGTTTCTCTCCCCACTGTTCTGAAATACACACACCTCTACTTGTTTTACTCCACAATCCCCTCAGTTTCCTCCATCTCTGTCTCTCTGTCACCCTCTGTGTGAAGTGAAGTACTTGAGGAGAAATTCATGGCAGTAGTGATGTTCATTTAGCTCCACCTGCAGGCTGTATATTCTCATGAGAAGGTGAAAATGGAAGGAACCATCACCCAGCAGACCAAACTCATAGACTTCCTTCAGGCCCAGGCCCACGGTGGCTCCAAGAAGAAAAAAGTAAGACAAGTTGGAAAAAAGAACTTGACTGCATGTTTTGAGGGGAAACTGTAAAGAGAAGTGAAATCTTCCTCACAGTGTGGCTCTCTGGTTCTGTTTGGTGTCTCTTAGGGTCTGTTTGGACGTCGGCGGGAGGACCTGTTAGCTGCCATGGCTGCTCAGGCTCAGACGCAGGGTCAGACTCAAAGTCAAGGCCAGGTTTCCCCCTCGCCCCCCATCCAACCAGTGCCTCTGCAGTACAGTGACATGAAGGCAGCTCTGGATAAAGAGCGTTCACGTTGCTCTGAGCTGGAGGACGCTCTGCAGAAAATGCGAGCAGAGCTCCGATCTCTGAGAGAAGAAGGTGAGATATCAATGCTTTACCTCCAATGAGTGAATGACAGAACAGCTCCCTTCATAGTGGATCGCTAACAAGTTAGTCCTAGAAGTTCTTTCCTGTGTGATGATAGGAGACAGATCATCTCTGAACTTGTGAAAGAGTCTAAAATACTCCACAGAGATAAAGAGGAAATGCAGGTTCATTTAATGATTCCAAACTCAGCTCTCCAGTATAAGGATCATGGCAGCACCTCCGCCCCGGCCACAGCGCGGCAGCAGATCATCATGTCTGCCATGGTGAAGTCTCCCGAGCACCAGCAGGGCCCCACCAACCTGGCACCATCCAACTCTGGACGCAGGAAGGACACTCCAACACCTGAAGGTGAGTCAAAGGGGTTGTTTGTTAGCTCAACTTTTTCTACGACAGGACGTTTAACCTGAGGCAAAAAACTTTAAACCTGGGAGATACTTTTACCAACACATACCACCAATGTTTCAAAGAATCATTTATGGAGATCTTATTATTCTTTCTTACACACCTTTCAGAGAGAAGGAGGGTCACTTTTGAAAGTAAGTTTTCCAAAGTTGTGGTTTCTACAGTTTGAGCTCTTATTTCTTCTCTTTTTTTGCCACCTTCACATCTTTGGCAGGCCAGATTTTAAAAGCTCTGCACTTTTTTTTTAGACATCAGGTTCAACATGTGTGTTAGATGAAGCTGAAAAGGCTTCAGTGCAAAGCTTTAGAAATCTGCAGCGTTTTGATCTTGGTTGCTGCTGCCCAGTCTCATTTGCAGAGCCTTGCTGTGTTACAGTCCCACCATACAGAGATGCACTGTATGATCAACTCTGCAATGCACACATCCACATTCAGAGCTAAAGGTATTATCCAGTAAATATTATTTATTAGATAATGAACCCCATCAGCCCTGTGGGTTTTATATTATTCTGCCTAACCCTTTATATTTGATCACTGCATGCTTTACACCAAAAACAGTCAAATAAATAATTCGACTTTTAAAAACTCAAAATAAAAACTGACAAAATGTCCTTTTAATAGTCCCTATGATTCAGTGAGCTCCTTTTAAGGAGGTATAATATAATTCTGTTGTTTTTATTCATTTAGTTTATCTATATCTTTATATTTGTGCTTGTTTAACATTTTAATGTTACTTTTCCTTTTTTTTAATCCTTAAAATTTTCTTGTAAAAGTTTCAGGATTTGACTGCAAATTACAATTTAAAGCACAAGTGATGAAATATGACCACCAGCCTTTAAAGGGTTAAACAGGCATTAGATGATTGAACACAGTAAAAACACAGCTTGCTCACATTGACAAGACTGGTGCAATAAATCTGTGCTAGACATGTATTTAACAAAGATTAAAACACAAAGCCCAGAGTTTTATTGGTGGACTTGATGGAGTTGAGGCTGATCTGCCTCTATCTCATCTGCTGTCTGCTCATGTGTGTGAGGACAGGGCGGGCGGGGGGGTAACAGATAGTAGAGGAAGGCGCTGGAGATGAAGTCAGGTGGTATACTCAGGTTGAACCACCTGTTTAATTAGATCAAACACAGATTAGGTCTCATGTTTCCCTTCCTGTCTTCCTGATTGTTTACACTTTGAGTTTAAAGATGCATTTCAGTATCTAATCCCTGTTCCTCCAGGAGCTGCTGCTCATTAACACCAGCTGATGATTAGAAGCTGTAACGCTTTAATAAATACTGACGTGAAGTAGAACAAAAGGTCCAGCCTGTATCATGAAGTCCTCCCCAACACGTCTCCCTCATGGCTTCAACAGGAAGGACATCAACTGGAGCATTTGTTATTCACTAAGGCAAAAGGTGTGATAGAGTTATGTAATCTGGCACAACAACACAAATACTTAAAATGAAGCTGAATCTATTTTGATGCCAATTTTTGACTCCCAGGCTCTAAAAATCCCACCCCATAAGATAGTGTTCCTGTTAAACCTCCATGTTTCTTCACGTTCATGTTTTTACATAAATCAGCTCTATTGGTCATCTTTCACATCTATCACTGGTTTAATGGATGAATCTTCATAAGTGTCAAAACGCATCCAGGATTTATTCTTTGTAAAAGAAACACATCCTTGAAAAGTTGCATGTTTTGCAGAATTGCATAAATAATATTACTATTAGTCTTAAATTTACATTCTTTTGAATCATCTACAATAACTAGACATCAAACTGATGTCCTTCCAACTGGATAATACCTTTAAACTGCAGCAGCGAGTCAGCGCAAGTAAAGATATTGATGAAATCAGAATTTTGTTTTTCCACACATTTTTTTATGCACATGCATTTTGCTCAACATCTTCCAGTTCTTTTTGCAGCATGAGGCCGTGAGGTTTTAAAGAGTTGGATGTGGCTGACAGAGTACTTCTTGTCCTCACCGTGTCCCCTGACTCCTTTCAGAGTACAGCCGCCGTCTGAAGGACAGTCAGAGGGACAGAGACAGGGAGAGGGTGCTGCACCACAACACATCTCACCGGTTCACAGTGGGACTCAACATGAGAGCTGCCAAGTGTACAGTGTGTCTGGACACAGTTCACTTTGGTCGCCAAGCAGCAACCTGTCTTGGTGAGTCACAGAAATATCCTGCAGGCCCGACCCAGTAATCCAGATTACTTTTATAGAAACTGATGATGTTCTGTTGATGTTGTTTCTTAATGAAAGACAGAAATACTCCAGACACACATCTCCCTGCTCTTTATTGTGATAGTTGTTTTTCTCCTCAGAGTGTCATGCCTTGTGCCACCCAAAGTGCTCGGCCTACCTTCCAGCAACGTGCGGTATGTCCAGCGACTGCTCCCTGCACCTCTCTGAGGGAATGTGTCGAGACAAAGGAAGCTCTCCGGGTCAGCAGCTCAAAGAGGCTGGAGGACACATGCACCTGGAGGGTTGGATGAAACAGCCCAGGTTGAACACAGTTTTCACATGAACCTATCTGACTTTATTCAATGAGACTCCTTTTGGATGCTAACTGTAATACATGAGAGTTCAGGAGCATCCCCAGTCAAAAATATCTAATAGTTTTTTGTTTGTTTTTGATCCCTGCTGTAATGGTCCGTATGATGGGACACACATTTAGAACTAAAACACGTCTAGCTGTAAAAATCAGTAAACCATTGGATCTGTTGTGAGACCATGACAGGGCTGTCTTGTGTGTTGTCAGGAATGGAAAACGAGGCCAGGGCTGGGAGAGGAAATATGTTGTCTTGGACGGCACCAAAGTGTCAGTCTATGAGATAGAGCCCAGAGAAGGTAAGACTCAGCGCTGACTGGGTCTCCTGTACAAGGACTCAGAATTCAAACATCTACCTGCCTTAAAGGGATATTTGGGTCGTTTTATTGTAGTCACTGATTTCTGCTTCCAGACTCTGTGAAGCCTCTGGAGGAGTTTGACATGTGTCTGTCTGAGGGAGAGGTGATGGTTCATGGAGCAGTCGGTGCCTCTGAGCTACCAAACACCGCTAAGTCCGGTAGGTTGAATTAGTGGGCCGTGACCTGAAAGTGGGTCACGGGGTCAGCTAATTCTCTTTAGCTTGATTCTTATTTCATATTTGTGTCTGGAAAAAGTTGATTCTGTTAAAAAGTCTGAATTTAAGGTTCTGGTTTAAATGAAAGTACAGCTGACTGAGAGGAAAGAGGAATATTTCCTCTCTAGCGCCACCATTCTGTGTTTTTGTGTTGGTGTACTATGATATTCTTCTCTACTATCTCAGTTTCAAACTGCACCATCATTTCTTTAAATAATCTCAAGAAAATGAAAATTTTCTCAGTTTGTGTCAGGGCTTGTTATTAAGGGATGGTGAGTCAGAGTCAGACCAGCTGAGCTGAAAGTCCAAATGTTAGAATAATTGTCCACAACTTGAGCTGCTCATTAACTCTGTTTGGGTATTGTTATATTGTCTCTTCAAGAACCTGAAGTTTATCTGGTGGAGAGAAGTGTGAAGTTTTGCTCTTTTAATCTCCGTGTCAGATGTTCCCTTCGTCCTGAAGCTGGAGTCCAGGTGTCACACGCCCTGCTGGCCCAGCCAGTCCATCTACTTCATGGCTCCCAGTTTTCCAGATAAGCAGCGCTGGGTGGCTGTGATGGAGTCCGTGGTCACCGGGGGGCGCGCCTCACGGGAGAAAGCAGAGGCAGACGCGGTGAGTGTTTGTGAAGCAGACACCTGGGACCCTTAACCCTTTAAAGGCCAAGTGACCACATCTGATCACTTATGTGTGCATCAAAATTTGATTTGCAGCCTAAAACTTTTACAAAAGTGTAAAATAGTAACAAGTAAAAAAGCATATACTGTATTAAAAAAAATAAATACATTTACAAATGTGAACAAATTGGAAAAACAACAGTGACAAGCCTCCAATAACGCTTAATAGTTAAATATCTAAGTATTTCACTGAGCGTCCTTTAAAGGGTTAATATCTGCTGACATAAAACATAACTTCCATGACGGTGATCTCAGATTGGAGATGTTTCTGAGGAGCAGATTTAGCTTCATCTCAGAGGAAAATCACTTGTTAACTGTCCTCTTCTTCTCTTCTCTGCTCTTGTTTCTTTTCTCTTTGTCTCTCTCCTCTCTGTTTGTTGCTTTTTCATCATTCCACATTGTGCGTCTGGCATTGTGCACGTTTTGTTCATTTTCATTATTCCGCTGGGTTCCTTTAATGTAGGCTGCTGTGTCCAAAAGACAAAGGGTTCTGTCTCCTCTGGTTCAGGTAAAGACCTACAAAGATGTAGATATAAAATCTTGCACACACTAATTGTTCCTGAGGTGCACAGTAGTGCATGAGTGTGTCATCGTGTTGCTCGCTGCTTTCACCTCACCCGCTGCAGCTCCTCCTCTTCCTCACTCCTTCCTCGTCTGTTCTGTTCTATAAAAACTCTGATAAGACTTTTTGAAAGACTATTAATTTAACTATTTAAGACTATTCTATGACCTTTGAGTTGACTGTGATCTGTAGTAAAGTGAAACTGATGTTTTCTGTCTCTATGCATGTTGAGTGATTATCTCACAGTGAAAATCGTTTTATAAAGTCTAATAAAAACCCTGAATAGAAATTATAAATTAATATGGTGCTACTCTTTCACACAGTAGTATTTAAAGTCGATTTATGAGAAATGACATCCAGTGCTGTGAAAAAGTATTGGACCTCTAAATGTAATAACCACCACTCCAGTGTCAGTGATAACTAGAAAAGTCTCTGACATCCCTCTGGAGGGATGTTGTTCCACTCTTCTTTACAGAATTGGTTCAATTCAGACACACTGGAGGGTTTCCATCATGATCTGTCTGTTTAAGGTCAAAGGTCAGACATTCTTCTTCAGGAGTTTCTGGTAGACGACAGAATTCATGGTTCCTTGTCTGAGTCCAGCAGCCCCAGACCACCACACCATGTCATTTTAATGTTCTACTCTCTCAAGAACAGGTCAGCTGTTTCTAAAGGGCTCAAATTAGGCAGCTGGACTTCTTTGGTTCTTTGAAGACCTTTTCCTTCTCATCCAAGAAGCTTTGTCAGCATAATAGGGCCTAATGACATCAATGACTTCTCAGCTACAGTTTATAATCTTGACGCTCCCGTATTACAGTTAGAATTGATAAAACTCCTTGGATGAGAAGCGAAACGAGAAAGAGAAAACATCTTCAAGGAACCAAAGACATCTAGTTGTTTTCATTTGAACCCACTAGACTAGAATGACATCATCTGGATGACTGGGAACCTTCACCAGCATAAGTCAGTTGTTCCCGTTCTTATTGCTTTATTACTGAGCAGACTTCTGCTGGTTGTATTCACACCAAAACAAAGCAAAACAGGTCACAATAAACCAGAGAACCACAGTCTGCTCCACCAGAAACACACACACACACACACACACACAGCCCGCCTCCGTTGTCATAACAACCAGCTGACAGTCAGCTCTACAGGCTGATAGAACACAGGTTGCATTCAAGTGCATCAGGAAAGTTAAGCATCACAGAATATCTAAACATTTCCTTTGCTGTGTGGCTGCACACCACACACTGGAGGAGTGAAAAGGTTAACATCCGGGATTTCTTCTTGTCATGTGTGGGCTCTAATGATATGAAATCAGCAGACAGTTTGAAAATGTGTTAAGTTACAGTTTGTGAATGAAGTCAGTTACGGTAAAGCAGGTTGTGTGTGTGTGTGTGTATTTGTGATGCAACCCCCCCCCCCCCCCCCCCCACACACACACACACACACACACACACACACACACACACACACACACATTTCTGAAAAGCTTGCTACACCACTGGAGGTCATGAAGTTAGGTTTTGGAATGATTTGGATGATGATCTAAAAATAGTTTATTATCAGTTTAAAAACCTTCTTTATTTGATCTCCACACTCCATCCAGAACCCTAAATCACCAAATGCTCCTCGCTGCTCCCAGATCAAAGAGCAGAGGTGATCCCTGATCCTAACCTCTATTCATTTACTCATAAACATCAAGCCTTTAAGACAAAACTCCACAAAATCACAGCAGGAGCAGGGAGAAGAATCTTCTATGACCTGCTCTGTTCTCATTGTCTGTTAATCTTTTGTAAGACATACAAACATTTAGTATTTGTCACACACTTGTTGCTCTAAACTTCCATACAATAGGTTCATGAATAGATTTCTGACATCCATCACTGTCAAACTACAGATCCCTTTAGGTAGGAACAGCTGATCTTATCCAGAGGAAACAGGTGAGCAGTCCGTCTGAAAGGTGGAATAACCTGATCAGGTCTGTTCCTTTGTTTCTGTCAGGGTGTGGATTTATGAGATCTGAACTCATTAAAGCTTCCTGTTTCCAGACTAAACAGCCTCAGCAGCAGCTTCATGTCCGTAGAACAGTCAGACGTCCTTTGAATAAACACCTCGTTGTTCATGAATAAAACCTATAATAATCCATACAGTCGCGTTAGAATAGATAAAGAACATTTTATGTTTTATTAAACTGAGCTCTCTTTGTTTTATTTCAGGACTTGCGTGAAAAACAAATGTTGTTTTTTTTTTTGCAATATGCAAAAATAAAAAAAGTTCACAAGGATTCTCGAAAGGGTTTTAAAAAATTTAAAGGAAGGTTTTAAATATTTTAGGTTCAGGTATAAAAATGTCAGTAGTTTTCCCAGCTGCTGGGTGAATACATTTCAGGTGTTGCTGGTGAATAAAAGCAGTATTTATTTCTCTCAGTCTGACATTAAACCATCTCTCTGGAGCGAGAAAAGCTTTTTCCTGCCAGTCTGGATCTTCCTGTTTACACTGACCCTCCTGAGACCCACCTGAAGTCTGCTCGGTGTTTTAATGTCATCTGTTGTTTGGGATTAGTGGGACCTCTTCCTTCTTTTGAACAATTCTAAAAGAAATGTTAAAACAACTTTCTTAGGTGAAAGCATCAAATGAGAAAATATTACAACTTTCTCTGGATGATAAAAAATATATAAATGAATCAGAATAAAACATTATAGTGCAGGAAGTCAGCGTGCACGAATGGGAGCTTCAGGAGGAGGATTTTCACAAGACTTGCTGAACCAACTGTAAACATGAATACTTTTAAAAACATGAGTGTATCATGGACGTATGAGGAAGTCATTATGAGCAGTCTGGTATCAAAACACTGCAGGTTTAGGTTTATTCACATCACTTATTCTTGCTTTATTTTTTAAAGTTTTCTCAACTTTTTAGTTTATAAACTTATTTGAGCCTTTAACTGTCAGGTCAGCCTCTCGGTAGAGAACATGTTAGTCCCAATAACGTACTAATCCATCAACAGAGAAGAAACAATCTGAGGATGTTTCAGTACAAAGGTTTAGAAGATAGAACAAGTTTATAATAGAAATAGAGAGAAAGTTGATTATAATTTAAGGTAATTATGATCACTTTTACATTATCTAACCTAATTAAATCACCTTTCTAGTTCTGCAGGAGATATAGATTTCCCATCACTTTACACTGGTGATTATTAACACACATAAAGGATAAATATGTGCACAAATTGATTACTTAAATTCCTTTTCTCATAAAATTAAATATTATAATGCTAAAATCAGTTTCCGTTACCTTCAAAACCTTTAAAATCCAACATCAAACTCCAAGCATTTTTGAGGCTTTTAAGACTCCTGATTATAACCTCTTACTGCCCCAAATGAACAAAAACAAGCATTTTTATTGGTTCTTGGTGTGAGAGTTAATATTTGTAGTTTTATCTGATTAGAACAGATCCTGAACCATGAGACCGATTGGTGACCTGGTTCCACCTCTGACCCCTGACCCTGCACCAGCTGCTCCTCCGTCTGGTCCTGCTGCCTCCAGCAGGTCTCCAGCTCACCTCTCACCTCTCTACTCTTTCAGAAGCTGCTTGGAAACTCTCTGCTGAAGCTGGAGGGAGACGACAGGCTGGACATCAACTGTACCCTCCCTCTCACGGATCAGGTACGTCCAGGTCTTACTGGATCACTTCAAACTCTGTCAGCAGTGCAAACAATTTTATTTTGTTCCTGAACCCGTTAAAAGGCGAGTCACCATATTTGATCAAAGGATTTAAATTCTGATTTGCAGCCTGAACCTGAAATTTTTACAAAAAAGTTTTTACTTAAGTTAAAAGTATATATGTTTACAAATGTTTAAAAATACAAACTTTTATAAATGTTTAAGCAATGACTAATAATGATTGAAAAGAAAAAGGATAGTAAAACAAAAATGTAAACATCTAAATACAAATTAAAAATTAAAAAGATTAAAGAAAACAAAAATTAAAAGTCAAAACTAGAAAAGGTTCAAAAGTAAACTAAATCAGATCAAATACATCAAAGAAAGGAAAAACACTGAAACTAAAAAGTGCAAATGTTTAATAAACAAAAATACTAATTGAAATTACTATAAAAATAACAAGTTTAATGTAAAAAATACAAACGTTTAAAAAGTTTACTAAAAACTAAATACATTTTTAAAAGATTTAAAGGAAAAACAACATAAAAATGTCATTTTAATAACAACCAGTATCATGGTTGAAGTCTATTTCAGTCTTTAAACCCTTTAAAGGGTTTATTGTTTAGTTTGATTTAAACCACAGCAGCAGTTTGACCTAAATAATGAGTCTTGATGGATCTCAGACCCTTCCTCTAAATAATGATTTTGTTTTGTTGTGTTTTTTGTTTTCTTGCTCACACAGATTGTTCTGGTGGGATCTGAGGAGGGACTCTACGCTCTGAACGTCATCAAGAACTCCCTGACCCACATCCCTGGTCTAGGATCAGTCTTTCAGATCCAGATCATCAAAGAGCAGGAAAAGCTGCTGATGATTGTTGGTAAGATGTCCAGCGTTGGGTTTTATTTTATTTTATTTAACCAGAGAACACGTCTTAATTAAAGCCTGGTAAAAAGCAGGACAGAGGCTTGGAGCCAGTAAACGAGATGAAACAATGTACAAAAAACAAAGAAGCAAAGCTGAGGATGTGTTCAGGACGACAGCAGAATCAGACTAGAGATTCATGTCAAACATCAGAAAGGCTAAAAGCTCTTGAAGTTAAACCAGAGTTACTAATAACTGACTAATCAATACTTATTAATGAGTTTATCTGTTTTACAGTGAGAAAGAGGAGTAAATGTCTCAGCTTCACCCCAAAGTCTGCTCAGAAATAGAGAATGAGAGCTTCATGTCAGGCCTCTGTTAGCATGTTAGACAATAAAGTTCATGACAGAGAAATACTTGACTTGTTTGGACAATTTAAAAAGTGCTTTTCAAATGAACTTTATTTATTACATCACTCACATGTAATTAACTCAGTTTCCTCTAAGTCCTGTTGTAGCTGGGGTTCTGTGGTGGTCTGTTAGGATGATGGATGGACTCTACATGTGGGTTGAGGCTCGTTAAATGAGGATGCGGTGAGGTTGTATTTCAACCCTCATGCATCATCATGAAGCTTTATGTCCATTTCTGCAGACTGTCTCCATCTGTCCATCGTGTTGTCTCTGTTTTTATGAATGACCATGTTTTGTAATGATTCCAGAAATGTCCATATCATATACTGTATTAGAATATGATCTCATAATTAAGGCCATAGAAATTACAACAAATGATCATGTATTATTCTGTGATTTTATAATATAATAATTTAAAATATTCAACCCACTATTCAACTATTAATCAGAAAGGTTTTATAGCAGCTTTTCTTTTGGAAGTGGACACTTTGTCCCCTAATGACTTAGGAGGGTAGTAAATTTGATGCTATGCAAAAAAACAACAACATCAAAATAATATTTTCTATAATACATATTTTGTAACAAGTCTGACTTAAAAAAACAACAACCCAGCAACCATTAAACAGTTTTGTGGAAAAATACCTAATTTGTTGTATTTTTTAAAATAAAAAGAACATCAGGTTAAAAACACCAACAAGTGGCATTTAAAGGGTTAAAATCCTCAATGTGATTGAGTGTTTGGTATTTTTCAGCAGGGCTGAAGTTGTTTAATAGATTTATGTAAAACAAAAACATAACCCTATAATTCAGAAGCGTTTTGTAGCCGTTTTGGAAATGGAGGCTTTTGTCCTCTAATGACAAAAGGGAGCAGTAAACTAAAGAGACGCCTGAGGGTTCAGACCATTAAACCCAGTGTGTATGGAAACATAACGCCTGGCTGTGTGCTGCAGGGGACGAGAGAGCGCTGTGTCTGGTGGAGATCAAGAGAGTGAAGCAGTCTCTGGCTCAGTCCCACCTGCCCAGCCAGACGGAACTGGCTCCCTACATCTTTGAGACGGTGAAAGGCTGCCATCTGTTTGCTGCTGGGAGGGTAGGTCCTCCTGTCCTCAGGGAGACCCCTGTCATCCTGCTGGAGGACGTCTCTATTCCAGATAACACGCTCGTTCTCTATGCAGGTGGACAACGGGCCTTGTATATGTGCTGCAATGCCAAACAAGATAACCATCCTGCGTTACAACGACAACCTCAACAAGTACTGCATCCGTAAGGTGAGTCACCTGGAGGAGCAATAAAACACTCAGCAGCATTAATATCAATTAATAACAATGTTATATAATTGATTAAACAAAGTTAGTATCATTTTTTATGTTTTCATATGCAGCTTCTAATCCACCAGATTAATCCAACAGATTATTGATCTGACATTAACATAATTTAGTTTGTTCATGTACAGCGCTGTGTAAAAGTTTTAAATCATCCATAACTTCTATATTTTTTCCTTTTCAGCCAGACGTCCAGCTAACTGTTTGAAGTGACGTTGATCAGTTCCTCAGGATTTCTGATATTTCTTTCAGAGTTTTTATTTTGACTTTTATTTGGACTGTTCTTGACCATGTGAGCAGATTGTGCAGTTTGTGCTTATAAAATGGCAAAAGTCAGACAGCAACTAGAAAGTAGCAACAAAAATCCAGCAAAGACCTAAATCAGGTTTCCTGTTAAGTCTTTGAGAATCATCCTGCTGGTGCTAAAATACTTTTTTTGTTGTCTTTCAAACTGTTATCTTTAGTAGTTTTGATAGAGTAAAAGGATCAAATAGTTTTGTTACATCAGAACAACTGTTTTTTAATACAGTTTATTAGAAAGAGAGACGTCAAGCAAGTATATTTCCAGGAAATGAGACAATTCAGCAGGATAAAGTTCTGACCTCAAAGAGAAACTGGTCTGTCAGAGCTGGGACTCTACCAGAGGAAATAGGATCAAACATCTCGCCTGATCGTCTGCTTTCTGTTGAGTCCACACATGACGGGTTTATTGTCTGGGTGATTCATAGGTCAGAGTTTAGAGGCTTAACTGAATCAGAGCAGTCAATGTCTCAATGAACACATTGTAGGATCTTCAGGAAGCCTGAAGACTTGCTGATCGACTTTAAAAAGTTACAAGAACATTTGTCTGTGAGGGTGAAATTAAAGTAATGAGGGCTGGATGAAGACTTTTGCACAGTATGCATTCATTAGAATGAACTCAACCAAATTAGGCCTCTTCTTAGCTACTGTTTCCTTCTTTTTGTGTCAGATAGTGTTTAAATAGGTTTATTTTGACTGTTTTGTCCCAGTAAATGATTGTCAGGTTAAATAAAGAGTTTTGACTTTTTACCTATAAACTGCAGTCTTCATCAGAAGAGCAGGAATCTTTTCTGTGGGCGATACTGACGATTTGCCTTAAATGATGTTTTAATAGAAGGGACTGGACTTGTGTTTGTCCCACCTCTACATTCTCCTGTCTCCCAGGAGATTGAGACTCTGGAGCCCTGCAGCTGCATCCACCTGACCAGCTACAGCATCATCATCGGCACCAACAAGTTCTACGAGATTGAAATGAAGCAGTATGTCCTCGAGGGTACGTTTGCACAGAGGGTCTGGGTTTTCCCTTCAGGCGTCGGGACAACGCTACCTAAACCAGGGCTCTGCTCCCTGTGGCTCTGGAGTGGCTCCTTGCAGCTTTGAATAATGACTATAGGAAAATGTAGTTTTACAATCCAGTTGTTTTGCAGTAAAGAGCATGAAGGTTTTGCAACAACAGAACTATAAAAAATACAAGATTCTTGGATCATTTCAGTGTCAGAATTTGCTGAAATTGCAGTGATCAGTGTCATCCTTCAGCTAATAGCTCTCTAACACAGAGAGTGACTTCAGTCCAAACCAACATTTTTACATTTTTGAATAAAACTTTTGTAAAAGCTCAATTTACATGCAGGTTATCAAACTAGAACCATAAGAGATTCTTCTAAATAAGACACAAACTCACATAAAATATCAAACGTTTTCTCCCATTATAAAAGCCCCAAACACAATTAAATAACCAACAACTCAGTGTATTTAGTTTGTTTGTTGTTGTTTTTAAGTGTATGATTATCTTTGACTGGGAAACTTGTTTTACTTATTTTCAATAATGGGAAGACCAGAGACCTTTTGAACACAAAGTGTAATATTCTGAGTCTTTATTCAGTTTTTGACAAACTCTTTAATGAATTCAAGCACGTTTTTGTGTTTTCGCATTTTAATTTGAGCACATTTTATCCATTTTTCATTGCATACTGTTGATCATTAATGTAAGGTTGTGCATTTTGAATTTTCTCAAGTTTTTTTCAATTTTTACAAATTTTAGGTTAGCCCCTTGTAAATAATGCACATTTATCAGGTTGCAATAATTAAACCATCAATAACTTAGTTTCATTAAACATGAGGTTTATTATGGCTGCATGGTGGCGCAGTTGGTTAGCACTGTTGCCTCGCAGCAAGGAGGTCGTGGGTTCGCGTCCCGGCTCTGCGGCCTCTCTGCGTGGAGTTTGCATGTTCTGCCCGTGCGTGCGTGGGTTTCCACACGGGACCGGGTACTCCGGTTTCCTCCCACAGTCCAAAGACATGACTGTCAGGCTAATTGGGCTGGTAAATTGTCCTTAGGTGTGAGTGGGTGTGTGGTTGTTTGTCTCGTTCGTCTCTGTGTGGCCCTGCGATGGACTGGCGACCCGTCCAGGGTGTCCCCCGCCTCTCGCCCCCTGACCGCTGGAGATAGGCACCGGCTCTCCCGCGACCCTCTGTGGAGGATTAAGCGGCTACAGAAAATGGATGGATGGATGAGGTTTATGATGTTTTTATATCATAGTGGAGTTGGATCAAGACAAACAGTTTAGGGGTTAAAAATCACACAAATGTTTTAAATCTATTCTAAAGATGCACCAAAATCAAAAATAAGAGGTCAATTTACAAAATAAACTCTTATTTTGGGGGGTTTACTTGATTTTGTGGCTTTTTCTTTTGTTTTATTTGGGGGCATTTTTTGCATAAAGGTGATAAAAATGTCTCCTGCAGTTGTAAAGGCTGCTGACCTCTGACCTTACCTCATAACCCTCAGGGTGAGCAGACTGAAAAACAAAAATACCCAAAGTTCTGCTTCTTCTGCTGCAGAATTCTTGGACAAGAACGACATGTCTCTGGCTCCAGCGGTGTTCACAGCCTCTTCTCACAGCTTTCCCATCGCCATCATGCAGGTGGCCAGCAGCATGCAGAAGGAGGAATATCTCCTGTGTTTTCACGGTGAGTTTGAGCGTGTTTCCATGGAGCTGAGAGCTGAACTATGTGGCTGTTTCTTAGAGGAGCAGCCATGAGGCAGATGACAGCGTTGTTACATGTCTGTGGTTTCCCTCTTCCTGCTCTCAGTATAAACTACAGGATCACAGTAATGATCCCTAAATAAAGCTGTAAGTCTGTGAAAACGATAGTAAAGAAGGTGTTTCTGACAGAGTTTGGGGTGTTTGTGGACTCGTACGGACGGAGGAGCCGGACTGATGAGATCAAGTGGAGCCGTCTGCCTCTGTCTTTTGGTTGGTGTAACAGTTTTTGCTCTTCCTCTTAATCAAGTAAAAGAATAAATGAAACTGTCTTTCTGTCAGCCTGATGTCATTTTAAAGTGGGTTGAATCATCTGTTCCTGTTTGTATTTCAGCCTACAGAGAGCCCTATCTGTTTGTTACCTACTTTAACTCCCTGGACGTCATTGAAATCCCAGGACACACGGCGGCAAGGTGAGACAGGCTGAGTGCTTTGTTTTTAACACTTTGGCTTTCTTAGATAGTACTCCTAAATCAGGGCTGCACCATATAATAACAGCACAAGAGGGAGCAGCTAATTGACGTCTCAAAGCTCAAATAAAACCCAGCCTGTGACCCAAAATCCCAGACGAGTTAAGGAGGAGATGTGGATGTAGAGCAGGAGCAAAGAGAAGAGAGAGGGTGTTTAAACCATCTCTCATAAATAAATTAGAAGAGTTTAAAAGCCTGAATATTGTGTTTTACTGAGACGTGGCTGCAGGATCAGGTCCCGACTACAACGTCTCTCTGTCCGCCCGGTTTTCAGTCAGAGATACGAGCAGACAGAGATCTGAAGAGGAGTGGAAAAAGCAAAGGAGGTGGATTAGCAGCGCTCATTGTAATCCAGGACATGCTGCTGTGAAATACTGTCTCACAGCTAACACGGCCGACAATGAATCTTTGAAAAATGAGTTACTTATAGTTCTAATGTCCCTCTGGGATTAGTAAATTTGATTTGTATCAATGTCTGCAATCCTAATATAGGAATGAATGAAGTCCATAGCCATGCACACACAGAGGATTCACTCTACTGATATTCTTATAGAAATATTCACCATTCACCTGTCTTTCTAACCCAGCTCTTCTTTTGGTTTCCAGTCCTACAGTGCTGGCCCACCTTGACATCCCAAGCCCTCGTTACCTGGGTCCGGCCATCTCCTCCGGAGCCATTTATCTGGCTTCCTCCTACCAGAACAAACTGCGGGTGATCTGCTGTAAGGGCAGCCTGATCCGGGAGTCTGGAGAGCTGCAGAGGACCGGCTCGAGCAGAGGGTCAGCTGAACAGACAGCCACACTGAGCAAATCCAAACCTTTAAATACACCTACTACCACACTATATATACTACAGAGGTCATATCAGTATTAAACGTGTCTTATCAAGACGCTGGTGACGTGTTTATACTTATTTTACCTGCTGTGTATGAAACACATTTATATCAGGATGAAATGGTTGACTTTTTCACTCTGACTGGACAGTGTTCTTTTCTCCTATAAAATATCAGGTACTGACATGAGCTGTCGCTCTCTGCTGTGCCGTTCACAGTAGTCCCAGTAAGCGCTGCCCCCCCACCTACACAGAGCACATCTCCAAGCGTTTGACCTCAGGACCCGGCAGCCACGACGGCTTGCACCGAGAGCCGAGCACTCCACACCGCTACCGGGAGGGTCGCACCGAGTTCAGACGAGACAAGTCTCCGGCTCGACCTCTGGACAGGGAGAAGTCCCCCGGCAGGGTGCTGGACAGTCGCAGGGAGAGGTCTCCTGGGAGGTTCGGGGACAGCACTCGGCTCCATGCCGGGTCTGTCCGAACGCAGCTCGCCCCCGTCAACAAGGTGAAGTCCTCGTGATGTTGTATCCTCTTCGTCAACATTTAAAGATGATTCAAAAAACTAAACATATACATGAAAAGCTTCAGAACTTGTATGTTGTGAGCAATCAGCCAGCAGTGTAAGCAGTGAAGTGTCCTAACTGCTAGTCATCAGCTCAAGCATCATAAATCCCCAGGAACAGGTCTGCTGGGATTTGTTCTGCTTTTCCAGAACAATTAGCCCATTTCTTCTTAATGAACAGTCTTATCAAGCAATCTCTTCCTACTGCATTAACCCAAGGTATGTTAACCCAAAGATCCTCTTCTTATTGACAACTGGAGACCAATCTGCCTTCTTAAAGGCAAACTTTGCAACTTTTTCATATTTTAAATATTTTCCTTGAGTCAGTATGTGCTAATATGACCCTTTGCAGGGTTAATGAAAAGTCACTTAGCCCCAACTGCTGCTTAGAAGAATACCACATTTGCCACATTTCATTCTCAGGTCCGGTGCCCTGAAGTCTCACAAGCTGCTTTCATAAAAACAATGCCGCCAATTTGCTGCAAAGCTGAGGCGGCATCTGGGAGCCTTTGGTCGTTCATAAGTGGTCAAACCGTGCCGGTAATGTTGCACAATCACGTGCTTTTCACAAAAGATTACGCAATGGCGGTATAAGGGGGGGGGGGGGG
>SSNR01000415.1:200928-249141 GCA_006937965.1 Callopanchax toddi | reverse complement strand
GGGGGGGGGGGGGGGGGGGGGGGGGGGGGGGTCTTCGCACTGTTGACGTGCAAGGTTACAGAGACGTGAGACAAAGTACCCGTAGTAAACAGACAGGCGACTTCTGCTTCTGCTCTTCAGCCAGAAGCTCCCGGATCTCTGTGTCGCTCCAGTTTGCCACCTCCGCTGAGTATTTACAAATGCGTAGCAGCTTTCCCATGTTTACCTGATTTTTAAATACTTTTTCCGATCGGGGGTCGGCTCACCTTTGCCATGTTATTAGTGACACCTCCCTCTGTTGTACCAAGGTGTAATCTTCATTCACAAATCCAGCGTTGCAGTAATATTACTACCAAGCGTGCCGGCACGAATGCCGCAAAATTCCCGCATCGCCATGCCGCTTTTAATGTTTTTAGCTCATGATTCCTGCTTTTTTAAATCTCTACCTGCTTGAACACAGCTGATTTCTTTGAAGGAGTAAATAACCGCTCATGTCGAAAGCAGTGAAGGCCGAGGAGACATCTCAACAGTTAGATTTAGGTGTTTCTGAGCATAAACAACATTTTTACGGCAGTGATTTAAAACGGACACCAGGGGGAGCCAAAACAAGCAAAACTTCATAGCACCTCTTTAATAATGAATACAACATCCATCCATCCATCCATTTTCTGTAGCCGCTTAGTCCGCCACAGAGGGTCGCGGGGGGAGCTGGTGCCTATCTCCAGCGGTCAAGGGGCGAGAGGCGGGGGACACCCTGGACGGGTCGCCAGTCCATCGCAGGGCATGAATACAACATTGTAGCTCAAATGTTTGCCAAAGATTAAAAGTTGTCTTGAATGACATTATTGATGAAAATCAAACTGGTTTTATGTCTAGGAGACATTTCTAATAACGTAAGGCTTGAATCCGTGTATCATTCGTTCTTTCAATTTTCAATTGAAAACAAATGATCAAAAAATAAAAAGTGATTCAATTTTTTGTTATTTGTTTTTGAAACGGATAAAAAACAACAACAAAGATCTTGTTTTTCATGCTTTCAATTCTTTTTTTCTTTTTTTTTTTTTTACTTTATTTTTATTGTTTTTGTTATTAAAACAGTACAAACTTAAATTTTGGACAAAAGGGACATGAAAGACATTGATCTTGTGGTTAACAATATGTCACAAAACAAAAAAAAAGAGAAATATAATCGTACAAGGGTTTTAAAACGACTATTTTGAAGGTTGTTGTAATGTCACAAAATCACCACAAGAGGGCGGCAGCTGTCCAGCAAAAGCAGAAGCCAAAGATCATATAATCAAGATATTTCACTGCTTCTGGCGTTTGACCTCACTTGAACAGGTCAGCTGTCATTTAATGTGAGCTTAACCTTCGCCCAAAACCAACTTAAAAACAAGATGATAATTTATTGTGTGTAATGTTTGAATAAATCATAATATTGCCTCCAAATATCTACTACTTTATTTAAAATTAAAGATCTTTTCAAATTTGGAGTGATTTTATGTGTATTAAATTGATCATATCATGGACTAACATTGGAGTCAATTATTATATATATTTTTAAATTACATTCTTTGATCATTTGTGTCATTTGTCCAACAGAACGTGCTGTATATTAATAATGTTGTAATGTCAGGAAACCGCCACAAGAGGGCGAGTGTTTGTCAGCAGAAGTAGCAGCCAAAGACCAAACAGTCACAAGATAGTTCACTGCTTTGTTCTACCATCCTTGCTAAATAGCTAGTTGTTTTCAAACATCCTTGACTTATAATTTTCCATTTTACTTTCTACTTTTATATGGGGGAACTTATCCTGACGACTGTTTGTCAGATACAGTTCTGAGGACAATTTAACAACGAGCTCGCCCTGCCGAACTGGTGGGGGAACACATCTAGACGGGGAACTCATGTCATGTAACACCAGGTAAAGAAAACCTGAGCAATGAACTGTTAAAACCAATTTGTTCTTAAATTTCCTTCAGCCCCTTTTTTCCACCTCGTATTTTTGATCCGAGACTAGAATTGAAAGCATGAAAAACAAGACCTTTGTTGTTGTTTTCTATTCGTTGCAAAAACAAATAACAAAAAAAATCACTTTTTCTTTATCGGTTATTGGTTTTTAATTGAAAATGGAAAGAACGAATGATACACGGATTCGTGTATCATTCATTCTTTTTCAATAGAAAACCAGTAATCAAAAAAGAATTTTTTGATCTTTATTTTTGTTATTTGTTTTTTAAATAAATACAAGGCAACAAAAAACGTCTTGTTTTTCATGCTTTCAATTCTAGTCTTAGATCAAAAATACGAAGTGTGAAAACGGGCCGTAAGAACGAATTTGATTGTAATATTTCATTGCTCAGGTTAACTTGACCAGGTGTTACATTGATACGAGTTCCCCCATCTAGATGTGATCATGATCATAGATATCATATAATCACTTTATATATGATATCTATGGATGTGATCCCCCACCAGTTCACCAGGGTGCACTCGTTGCTAAATCATCCTTAGCTCTGACACACAGCCGTCCGGATAAGTTCCCCTTGTATAAAAGTAGAAAGAAAGATGGAAAAAGATAAAACACTCATTATAAATCTAGGTAGTAATGTTTGAAAACAACTAGCTAAGGAAGTGAGGTGTATTTAGCAGGAATGGTAGTAACAAGCAGTGAACTATCTTGTCACTTTCTGGTCTTTGGTTTTTGCTTCTGCTGACAAGACTCGCCCTCTTGTGGCGGTTTCCTGACATTACAACATTTTTAATTTACAGCTAATTCTGTTGGAAAAAGAACACAAATGATCAAAGAATGTAATAGATAAAAAATATGTAATAATTGACTCCAATGTTATTTCAACATATAATAAATTTAATACACATTAAATTACTTCAAATTTGAAAAGATCTTTAATTTTAATTACGGTAATACATTTGTATGTATTTGGAACAAGAAACAGAGTTAGGTGAATATAGCACCTACAACCATATAAAGCAGCTGTCGCAATCTTGGGCAATAATGTGAAAAAACAATAAACATTATTTACGTGCTTCTAGTAAAAAAGCCTTGAAAAATAAACAGTAAAATAAAGAATGCTTATTCTCTAATGTAAAACCATTATTCAACCATACTTAGGATATGTTAAAATACTGTAATTGTTAAAGAAGCTCATTATAATATAAATCAAGGCAGTAATGTTTGAAAACAACTAGCTAAGGAAGCGAGGTGTTTTTAGCAAGGATGGTATAGGCAGAGAACTATCTTGTGACTTCTTGGTCTTTGGTTTCTCCTTAGGATGGAAACACTCGCCCTCTTGTGGCGGTTTCCTGTCATTACAACGTTATTAGTTTACTGCACGTTCTGTTGGAGAAATAACATGTATGACCAAAGAATGTAATTAAATGACATATAATAATTTATTCCAGTGTTATTCCACCATATATTAAATTTAATACACATTAAATCACTTCAAATTTGAAAAGATCTTTAATTCTCCTACCTCAGTTTGTTGTTGCAAATATTTACTACTTTAATTAGACTTAAAGTTGTTTATCATGTGGAATAACATTGGAGTCAATAAATATATTTTTTAATTAATTATTTGATCATACATGTTATTTGTCCAACAAAACAGTAAATTATTAATGTTGTAGTCAGAAAACCGCCACAAGAGGGCGACAGTTTGTCAGCAGAAGCAGAAACCAAAGTCCAAGAAGTCATAAGATAGTTCACTGCTTTAAATACACCTCACTGTCGTACCTAGTAGTTTTCAAACATACTGCCTTGATTTATTGTGCTTCTTTTTATTTTATTTTTTTTATTACAGTATAAGCTGGGGGGCAAAAAGACGGCACAGCCCCACTGAGCCCCCTTGTTATTATCCATCAATTGTCAATAAATTGAGCTAAATAGCGACAAAATAAAATCTATCAGCATGGTTAACACATGCAAGCTGCACAAATAAATGAAAGAAGGACAGTAACGTAACATTTCACTGGTTTCCAGCTGATAAAATCACCAAAATCGGACACTTCTAGTGGATTAATCACCACATCGTAGGGTCAAAGTCTCATCACTGGTAAAAAAAAAAAAAAAAAAAAAGCTAAATATCTGCCTCATATGTTAAGAGACAAACAAGTTATAGCCATATAATGACTTATAAGCCTTTGTAACCTGGTTAAATTAGTTTATTTTTAAATAATTAGACAAAATGTGTTCCGTAATCGGAGCAGGCAGCCATTGATGTCATTGATTTTGTGTTTACTGAGCTCGTCAGGTAGGTCAAAAGTATAAAAATTATTTATTTATTTATTCATAAACTGTCCCTCCTGAGATATCAGCCCGTTTGTTCGGGAGAGTTCAGTCAGCAGCTCCAATGTTTGCTTTGTGTTTCGGTTCACGGAGCTCATCAGAATAAACGGAGAATCTATTAATCTACAAAAACTACCGGTGTCGCCGCACAACGCAGAAGAGATCGGATTACTTTTTTGTTGCTTCAGCTGAGTGAACTTACACCGGACTTTAGTCCAGAAGGCCCGGTTCAGCAGCAGGACTCCAGCAGGCTAGCTCCACAGCTAGTTAGCTTTTTCAAAGGGATTTAAGATCTACTCCTCACATAAAGCTCTCAGTAACGTCGCCCCTTCATACCTCTCTGCTCCCCTAAATCACCATCACCTCTCCCGCTGTCTCAGACAACCGTTTCAAAGCATCGGGAGTATTTTCTATAGTCGTTCGTTCCCACTACGGGACACACTCTGGCTCCCTTCAGAAATCCGGAAAAAGTATGATAAGCTCACCTATTAACCCCCGTTAATTTGTTTAACCTATTTGTCCGATATGTTTTGTTTCATGCTTCTTTTTTTTTAATCTGTAAAACGTCTTGGAGTTGTTAAAAGCGCTTTATTTTGTTAGTTTAAACCGCAGAGATACAGCTCTGTTTAGCTGCCGGAGCTGGGCTTTTGCCCTCCAGCGACTGAGCGAGAAGGGTCTGGCTGCGGCCCCTGTGGAGCTCCACAGTAACCGGATACACGTCACCTCCACACTAACCGAAAACACATGACCTCCACAGTAGCCAGAAGAGAGGCACCTGGGTCAACAACCCTCCCCCTCCCCCTAACCCTAACCCTAACCAATTCCGGTACGGTATACGGAGGTTGTGTAAAAGTCGATTTAATTGAAGTTTCGTGTTTCCGGTTAGTGTGGAGGTCACGTGTTTCCGGTTACTGTGGAGCTCCACAGCAGCCGCAGCCAGATACTATTGGACTGAGCTTGTCCAAAAGTACCCGGATGAAAACAATAACATTCAAGGGGTCTTGTCGCTGATTGGCTGACTAATTGTCACGGTTACGTCACTTCCCCTTGACCTAGTTTTCTTTCCTATCAAAATAAAAGCATATATTTACGTTAACATATTTACATACATATAAATCAAACATAACATCAGAGCATACAATTTACACATAACTTTCTACTTTTATACCGGGGGAACTGATCCCGACGGCTGTGTGTCAGATACAGTTCTGAGGATGATTTTGCAACGAGCGCGCTGCCGAACTGGTAGACAGGGGGACTCATATCAATGTAACACCTGTTAAAGTAAACAAAACAATCTAATTCGTTCTTACGGCCCGTTTTTCCACTTCGTATTTGTGATCCGAGACTAGAACTGAAAACATGAAAAACAAGACGTTTTTTGTTGTTTTGTATCCTTTTAAAAAACAAATAACAAACATTTTAATCACTTTTCCTTTTTTGATTTTTGGGTTTCTTTGTAAATGGAAAGAACGAATACGAATTTACACACCTAGCCCAATATATAAAACATGATCAATAAGACACAAAGGAAAAGACAGTAAGTAATCAAAGCAACCTGATCATTTCTGCTCAACTGAGAAAGCTTAAGTTAAAAGGCTGAACTTAAAATAATTAAATCATTTTAAGTCTTGTTTAAAGACTCATCCTCATCCAAAGTCTCAGCCATCCTTACAATAGGAGGATTGTTCCACTTTAGGAGCAACAACAGAAAAAGCTCCTCGGGTCACAGGACGAGTCCTAATTCATCTACAGCTCAGACTTCAAACTTCTGGGAACGCTTGATTAAAATCCCTATTAAATAAGAAAGCGTCTACCATTTAGTTATTACCAAAAATAAAATCAACCCAAAACGTACAAAACAATCAGTGCAGTTATCTTAATAATAAATGTTTTTATATAATTTATTAATTTACAATATATTTTAACCCTTTTTGCCCAAAATTCATTTAAAATGCAAAAAGAAAGAGGTGCTCTCATTGTTTTTTCTTGGTTTGGAAAGGAAAGCATCGAAAACCTTTAAACTCTTTAAGTTCCACACCAAGACAAAAGCTACTAAAATGATCTCTTTTTGCTTTTCTCTGTTTGTTTAGGACAATAAAAATAATAGTATAATGTAAATAATAGTATAATGTAAGGTAATCATACTGTTAAAATGATAAGAACAAGGTAATAATATTGTAGATTATTAATATTTAACTTATTATTCAAACCACCTCTCTAGTATTAGAATATTTGAGTTGTTTTTATAAGTTCAGTGTCTCCATAAGGACTGAACAGTCTGACCCACCAATTAAAGGGCAGGAAAAATAAACAAAAATTCACCATAACATCATTTCTTAAGAACATTTTTGTGACCCACTGTACATTTTATGATTTTGACAAACGTTTGAACCCCTGTATTTAGATGCATCCATACAATCACTACAAAAACAGAACATTTCAATAAGATGTTTCTAAAGAACATGTTGGCACTATGAGCTTATTCTTCATGTTTTATTAACTGAGAATATTTGTGAAACCATTTAAACTTTTTTCCATCACTTTCATGTTTTGACATGATAAATTGGCTTTATTGGTCACCTTTCACATCCACCAGTGGTTTTATGGATGACTGTTTGGAGAAAAGGAAGCTCTTGAGCTGATTCAGGGTTTGTTGTTAGTTTATAAACAGTTTTTTCATTTTCTGAAAAGTGTATTTTTGTAGATACAGGACTTATATCATTCTTTATGTTAATATTAACATTATAATTTTGAAACATCTGAAATGATATTGAGTCCCAAATAGTTGTGTGTGTTTGCTTCCCGTCCTTCAATATGTGAGTGGATGTTTAACTGAGTAATAATGTTTTCTGTTTACAGCAATTATATCATAATATCAACAGCAAGCAGACTAAAAGTGTTTTTGTTGATTTCACTTCCTGATGTTGGCGTTCAGCATCACCTTCCATCTTTTGACCTTTGCCCTGTTGTTGGTTTGCAGGTGTGGGATCAGTCATCAGTGTGAATCACGTGTTGGAAACGACTGGAGGCTGACGAGAAGGCACCCGTAACCCACTCAGAGTGCAAGCACACAAACGCATCCCCATTGCCTGTACATAGTGCAGCCTGAGCTCCTCGTTTCACTGCAATGGGAGGCGTCTCCTGAGACAATCCTCTTCCTGACACGCGCTCTCCTGGACGTTATCTCACTGACTTGGTGGCACAGAACCAACACCGATCCACAGATTGAGAGAATCTACCTTTATAATCTATCCGCGGTTGTACATATTGCTGTGAGTTTTTATAGATGAAGGGAACAGTCGGCTGGTGAAGCCATGTCTATTTTTTTTAAAAATGAGTTTCTAAAGATGTTGCGGAGAGAGATTAATGATGTTGTTGGTTGAGAAATAATATCACTTAAGGGTGTTTTTCTTTCTTTGTTTAGAGTCAAACCAAATTTTAATTACTCCCATAAATCACGAAAAGAAGGGGGGACACTTTGCACAGGAGATTGGATTTGAACAGGAGTTAAAAACTCGTTCATGTTTGATCAGTCTTCTTTCTCTGGATCAGATGACTTGGTCCTCCTGATTAAATAGCCTCTGATATATACCTGCTATGACTGCTTTATTGACAGCTGTTGTCCAGCCATACTTTGTAAAACAACAAGTAAGCAACGTCTTTTGCTCCAGGTGTTCCTCGTGTTATTTTTTGGCAAAACCTAAGATAAACCTACAGCTCTGCCTCCGATGCTGGACGTCCTGCAGTCAGTCAGGCCGGCTCAGCTCAATCCGCCTCAGCTTGCTCTTATCCGCCACTGCTGGTTGTGGTACAGATGTCCTGTTTCTGTGCAGTGATATGAAGTCTAGTAACCATCAGGGGGTCGACACCTCCCAGAGACCACCTCATCACATCAGTGAGCATGATCTAACTTACAGCAGCTTCTGTTGCTTTTTGATCTCGATTATTTCTCTTGGTTGTTCTTTTCTGTCATGTAATCACTTGAATTTGCATTCAATAAGTAGACGTTGATGTTAGTAACTTTAAGATTTTCTTGATTTTTAGAGCTGTAAAAGAAAACATGCATTAAACATAATCAAAAGTGTGTTTTGTTTTCAGCGGCAGATCCCCCTCATCCACCACCACACACACACACACGTCAGTGAGACATGGTATTTTGCACTACTGCAGCAAAAATAAAAACACAATAGGCTAAACTAGTTTAATTGTCCTTTAATTCTACAACAAGGTAATGCTCTGTAAAGTAAATTCAACAAAACAAAATATTCAGACTGAACAAGGGGCACTTGTTACAGGAGACTGCTATGTACAGCTACACACTCCTCTGACACACATGAGAAGGTTCAAAGTGCTCATCAAACACAGGAGGAACAAAAATAAAAAGAGGGAAAATACCTACCACTTTACAATATGGGTTATCTTAGAAATGCTTTATAAATAAGTTATTGAGTAGATTGTAAACGCCTTATAACGCATTAATAAACCAGTTACAGGATATTTAAGTTATCGACTACTGGGTCAGATCAGGTCCTGGACTTAAGAGGAATGTTTTTGCTAAATGCTCACCTGACTTTATTTTGATCGTTTCACATTGTTTATACCCCCCATTGTTATACCTTTAATGAGAAACCTTATTATAAAGTGTAAAACACTCGACCCTTTAATGAGTAACAAACTATTAGAGTTCCACTAAATGTTGTTCTCTATTAGAACATTAATGTCACTTTTCTCCTTTTTAAATAATGCATTACAACTGCTTATTAATGGTTTATAAGGTGTTTACAAACTAATCAATAACCCATTCCTCTAACATTTATTAGGTAGTCTTATTGTAAAGTGGTGCAGAAAAATCAAAAACACACCTGATCCCTTTGGGAGAGACCGGTAATGAAGTGCCTGGCACCAGTCTCCACCGAAAGAGACACACTCACTCTCCGTCTCTCACACACACTCACACACACACACTCACTCACACATCACATGATTACTGGGCCGCTGCAGAAGCCTCCGATAGAGAATGTTGGCGTAAGCTAAGAAGAAAACATGTGCAGAGCAAGAGAAGTTCTAAAGGAGGGTGGGATAAAAAATAAACAGCACAGCTATGTGTGTGTGTGTGTTCCATCACCAGACCCTCCAACACAAACAGCACTTTCATCTGCAGATTTCTAACAGCGCTCCGTGGCAGTGTCCACTCAATGTTGTGTAAACAAAAAAATAAAAACCTTTATCTGCAGAAACAATTCACATTCATGGATCAAAACTCAAAGACTAGGGCGGTGCCCCGCCACCCCGTGATGGTGGTGAAAATGCTAAATGACGCTGCTGACGGAGAGAATCAAAGAGCTTTGGGCTCAAAGAGACGTCATCCATCTTGTTCAGGTTTTATCTTTAGATCAAATGCTTTATTAGTTTAACTTTTAAAAGACAAATATTCTAACACATGAAACAGAAACATGTTGATCCTGATTATCAGATACAGTCAGGAATTGGAGAATTTATAATTTTTTCTTTCATTTTGGGGATGTTAATGTTTTAGTCTATTTAACATCTTCTGAAGTGCTTTTGTCTTTAATCACCTGACAGAATCTGATGTGATGGTCAAAGCTGCTGAATGAAACGGCAGCTTCACTGAACACTTCAGCCATTTTTACCACCATGTTAAACTTCAACCCACACGCTGTTAGACCAAATGATGAGGCAGAATCAAGCTGTCCTAAATGCTGACTCAGCTCGCTAAGCAATGAAGAATAAAAAGATTCATTAACAATGATCCTATCATCGCTGTCGGGCTAAAACCTCACATCTCCACTTAGTTTTAATGTAAATCAGCTGTACTGATGACTTACTGAGGAAAAGCATAAAGAAGCCTTTTTCTCTTGTGAGCTGGTGACGATCCAGGGTTTGTTACTAGTAAAAGAAACTTTGACCATTTCCTGAAAAGTAGCATTTTTGGAGGTTTTTTCCCGACAGATGATTTGTGTTCTGTACTTTTTCTCAATCAGCAGAAAAATTGAGGATTCAACAAAAACGACTTTGACATGAATCTGAGAAGCAACTAGATGTGTGTGTGTGTGTTTGTAAAGGAGGAGTCTGGAGAAAAGTAGAGGTAGTGTTTGGAGATGGTTCGAATGGAGTCGTGTTTGTGAGCTAAAGGGAGGCTTTTATTTTGGAATCAGGCTGTTTATTTTGGACCACTGTTTTTCCAGTGCATAGAAGACTCCGGCTACAAATTTCCCTTCATTTCATTCAGAGTGAAACCCTCGACTCTCCTCCCCCTCCCTCCCCTCTCACCCTGCAGTGATCAGTCAACACAGACTATCCTATGAACCATCTCTAACACCGATCAACCTGTGGCAATTGAATCATCTGGATTTTAAACAGCAATTTAACAACAAAACTTCAATAAATAAAATCCAAGAAATGATTGCATTCAAAGGAGAAACAAACCACTGCAGCATCAAAACAGGCCAACCTGCTTTTCTATTAAAACAAAACACCTGTCATCTCACAACAGGTCACAAAATAGAGTTTTCTGCAATTATTAACCTAAAACAAAGAAATAAAAAAATGTGACTAATTAAGTGAGCCACTATTCAAGGATTCTATACAGTTCTCTTAAATGCTATATATAGATATCTGAATATATTATTTGATTTATTTATTTTACAAAAACGTGTGTGTCAGTGTGTGCGTACGGAGGTCATTGAATGGGTGTGCTGCAGAGCGAGTCTCTGCTGACTGGTCTCATGGATTTACACACTTTTAGGAAAACATGAAAAGCCCTTTCTGCTGCTGCAACTCTCCTCGTGTTTGGAAATCAGAGAAAATCATCAAATCAAGAAATCTACAGTCTGAACATTCTGCTATATCTCATTTCTCTCAGAAAAGTGGGGTAAATGTAAGATGTCAGCTTCCAGCAGCTGTTGGATGAGGAGTCATGAACCAGCAGCTCATCTGGGCTGACAGAACCACAACATTCCCTCACACAGACGGGAATCGTCTCGGCAAAAAACAACAAGGTGGTCAGATTTGATGATTTAAAAAAAATAACGAAGGTAAATTTAAAATCCCTAACCTTTAAGCGCCTAATTAAACTGCACTATGGGCTTCGTCTCGACTCGTCCTCACTGTGAAACTGGCTGCTGGTCTTTATGGGTCTGACGGGAAAAAAATGGAGTCTGTTTGTGAAAAGCAGATCAGAACCTCAGACAAGCGGATCTAAAACTAAATCACTAGAGGAACTCTGACCCAGTAGGAGGAGCTGAACTTGTTAAAGACGGCTGACGTCGGCCTGACCTCTGCTTCAAAAATGATTAAAAGACCAACATATTTTGTTCAGCCTCCTTTCTTTTTAAAATTCCCGTCTGTGTGTCGTGTTTTTCAGCAGGTTTACTTCACGCTGATTGTTTGGGTTAATGGACCTCATGTTTTTTCCTTTCCAACCCTTGTGAGGACATTTGTAACACAGAGACTGTTCTGGCTCAGGCTGGAACTTTCATTTACACCTAAAGCCTTCACAGGGAGGTGGAAGCTCCACGCTGATCCTCAGGAGTCATGATGGGGGGGGTCAAAAGTCCCCCACAGTGAGACCTCCTCCTCCGCATGCCTGGCCCAAAACACCAGGAAGTCCATTCTCACTCCTCTGACCTTGGAGTGCAGTTCCCTTGCTGTTGCTAACCCTTTCTCTCTCTCTCTCACACACACACACAACATTCAGAGTAGTTGGCATGTTGCCAGCACATTTTCCTCTGTATAGACTTTAAATTCCACTTTCGCAGCACAAACAAGCACACACACAATCACACAAAGTACGTGGGACATTCTGCGAAGCTGGCGTGCGTCCGTGTAGGCAGCTGGCGGCTCAGCCCGGCCTCCCTGCGTTCCAGTCGATGGTCCTCAGTTGGAGCTGGCTGTGATGGGTTTCTCCAGCTCCAGGTTGAGGGAAGCGGAGCTGACCTGGAGGCTGCTGTAGCAGCTCTTACAGACCCGACAGGGCTCAAACAGCTGCTGGCTTGGCACTGGGATCTTCTGGTCGCAACAGCTGGCGCAGAAGACGTTTCCGCAGTTCCTGCAGAGGGAAACGGACAGATCAGACAGGAAGTCTAGCACAGAGCCTCCTTATACCTGCAGTCATCATGCAGATCATTCTAATGTTTCATAAGAAGCCTGGACCTGTTACAATCCACACAAAGCTGGGCTGACCTGACTGCTGCTGAGAACTGAGGACCTGATCCAAATGTTCCTTTAGACCACCTGAGATTCGTGGTCAAACAGGTGGAAAGAAAGCATGCAGACCCCACTTTAGCTCTGCTCCCAAGTTACTCTACATGCCGGCTAAGCTGAGGTGCTCCAACAAACAGCAGATGATTAAATTTTCAACCAATTAACCCATCGGAGTCTGCGTCCACGTTAGCGGAGGCGTCACACTTTTTTCCCCGAGCATCTGAATCACACAGAAATCAATTAGAACTCTTTGGTTGTGTCTGTGGGTGTTGAGATTTACTGAGCTAATTATTGGCCTGTGAAGGCAGCATGGATCACCTTCAGGGACGGATCGTCTGTTAGTGGAAGAAATATTTAATGACTCTCCAGCCAGCTCCATTCTATCAAACAATAACTAAATGATCAGCTCGTTTTTATTAGCAGACCTTCCATAAAGGCTTCCACGTGACATGCAGTCATTATAGAGTCTCATTACGTCTCAGACTCAGCTGATGAAAGAGACGTGAAAAACAAGTTTACTCTAAAACATTTGAATAAAAATGTCCTTTTAGGCACCGTTTATAAATCTATTAGGCTTTTTTCATATATTACACTGATTTAGTGAAGAAAACAATTTTGTTTACAGATTTGTAAAATAGAATTTCTAAAGAAATAGACTCTTCAAATCCAAATTTCTACATTTTCAATGTCACAGAGCCCAATAGAAAGGATTCTTCATTGTAATACAGCTGAGATTGTTCTGCACGTTTTTGACATGCAACCTATAAAGTATCAGGTTATATAAAGTACAGTACCTTTAAATGTGGTTATTAGAAGATACAGTAAAAACAGACATTTATATTACAGACTCCAAAGGGTTAAACAGGAACACTGAGCAGGACAGCCGCTCGCACTCCGATACCCGTGCTCAGATTCAGAAGCCATGCACGCACACTCACACATCTAGTGGTGCACTATTCTCTGCCTATTTATAGCCCAAACAAAATAAAATAAAAACAAATTCACCCCGAGTCTCCTGACACTTGAACTAAGTGGGCCGAGCAGCTTCCAGGCCGCGTCATGCTGCTGGGAGGTGAGATGTGGGGGGGCTGGTTTGGGGCAGCATGCTGCCAGGGTGTCTGGGGGTGCTGGCATGGATGTTCTGCTATGATGGGTTGAGACTGAGGAAGGTCATGTTGTTGTTTATAAGAGTTTAAAAGTTACAAAAAATTCAACCTTCAACCAATCCAGGGTTCTTACAACTTCATTAAAATCTCATTCAAGCACTTTCAAGATTTCCCTGCACCTCCACACACTCAAAATGACTAATTCACTTCCTCATCTCATAAAAGGGAATCTTTTTATGCCATAATCGATTTAAGCTACAGTTTAAAGTAGAAGTGCACCGATTCTGACTTTGAGGGCTGATACTGATCTGGGTTCAGTTTGACTTGCTGGTACAGGTCTGATCCACCTTAAAGACTTGAACTAAATGATTATTGAAATTCTGATTAGTTGAAAATTATGATTCTGGAAGTAAATCTCTTTGCATGAATTAGAGCTTAGCAACACGCAGACAAAATTGTTGGTGCCCTTCGGTCGATGAAAGAAAAACAATGGTCACAAAAACAACTTGAATCTGACAAAAGTAATATTAAATAAAAATTCTATGAAATGTAACCAATGAAGGTCAGACATAGCTTTTCAACCATGCTTCAAAAGAATTATTTAAAAAAAATAAACTCATGAAACAGACCTGGACAGATATGATGGAACCCCTAGAAAAGACTGAAAATAATGTGTCCAAAGGGACATGTAAATTCAAGGTGTATCCACTAATTAGCATCACAGGTGTCTACAATCCTGTAATCAGTCAGTGGGCCTATATATAGGACTCCAGGTAGTCACTGTGGTGTTTGGTGACATGGTGTGTAGCACACTCATCATGGACCAGAGGAAGTGAAGGAAAGAGTTGTCTCAGGAGATTAGAAATATAATGACAGACAAGCATGTTAAAGGTAAATGCTAGAAGACCATCTCCAGGCAGCTTGATGTTCCTGTGACTACAGCTGCACATATTATTCAGTAATTTAAGATCCATGGGACTGTAGCGCGCCTCCTTGGATGTGGCCACAGGAGGAAAACTGATGATAAATCAAAGAGAATGGTAACAATGGAGCCCAGCAAAACTTCTAAAGAGATCCAAGGTGAACTTCAAGCTCAAGGAGCATCTGTGTCAGATCTGATTGTTGTTTGAGCCAAAGTGGACTTCATGGGAGATGACCAAGGAGGACACCAAATCATAAAAAAGCCTGACTGGAATTTGCCAAACTACATGTTGACAAGCCACAAAGCTTCTGGGAGAAATGTCCTCTGGACAGATGAAACAAAAATGGAACATTTTGCCAGGGCACATCAGCTCTATGTTCACAGATGGAAAAATTAAGCATATCAAGAAAAGAACACTGTCCCTACTGTGAAACATGGAGGAGTCTGTTGTGTTCTGGAGCTGCATTGCTGCATTTGGCACAGGGTGTCTTGAATCTGTGGAGGGTTCAATGAAATCTCCAGACTATCAAGGGATTCTAGAGAGAAATGTGGTGGCCAGTGTCAGAAAGCTTGTTCTCAGTCACAGGTCATGGGTCTCAACAGGACAAGAACCCAAAACACAGCTAAATCCCCCCTGGAATGGCTAAGAGGAAAACACTGGACTACTGTATTTTAAAGTGGCCTTCTATGAGCCCTGACCTCAGTCCTATTGAGCATCTTTGGAAGGAGCTGAAACATGCCATCTGGAAAAGGTGCCCTTCAAACCTGAGACCACTGGAGCAGTTTGCTGATGAGGAGTGGGCCAGAATACCTGCTGAGAGGTGCAGACGTCTCACTGACAGTTACAGAATCATTTGATTGCAGTGATTACCTCAAAAGTTCGAGTAACACAATATTAAGTTAGGGGTAACCATCATTTTTGTCCAGGCCTGTTCCATGAGTTTATTTTTTTTACATAATTCTGTTGAAGCATGGTTGAAAAGCTATGTCTGACTTTCAATGGTTAAATTTCATAGAAATTGTATTTATTATTACTTTTGTCAGATTCAAGTTATTTCTGTGACCATTGTGAGTTTTTCTTTCATTCACCGAAGGATACCAACAATTTTGTCCAAGTGTGCAGCGGTGGTGAGTTCACAGAACAAATGAAATTCAGATTATTGAGTTTCAGATCAGCTGATTCCAATCACCAGTGAGATTTTTGGTGCACCTCAAGATTCTAGTATTTAATCACAATGCAAGTACTTTCATAACCTTGAAAATACCACAATAAAATTAAAGCATTTTCAAGGACTTTAAGCACCTGTATGAACCCTGCCAATCATAGCTGTTCGCTTCAGCTTTAGTCAGTCTGTTTGGTCAAAACCCCTCTGAATGAAGACGTCCCTGTGAGGCTACGGATGATTCAGACTGAATTCAGATGCAGCAGGTGAGTAGGGAAAGGGTTGAAAGGGTGAGGTTAGGGTTAGGGGGAGGTGGCTGCAGCAATGGGAGGTAAAAACAGTGGAGGGAGTGGGGAGGGGAGGACAGAGGAGCGGGAATCTCACCAGACCTCCTGGACAGGCTCCCTGCCACTGTAAAGGAGGGAGACAACGGATAAGAGCTGCCTGAACAGTGGAGAACACATGAACACACTAAAACACGTTTCAGGTGCTGAAGGTGTGTCTGTCTCTGAATTCACAACCAGATTACCAGCAGACTGGTTTACTCACAGCTAAAGTCTAACCAGTGTTCTACTGGATCCCAGCCGCAAAAACTACATAAAGAGCTCACAACGATACGAGGACAAAACATCAACAGAGTGCATGAAACAGCAATAATTCACCAAATGATTCTCATTCTGAACGTTCAGCATTAGACAAAAAGCCAAATCAAACAGTCAAACCACAGGATCAATCTATCACCAAGGAAACGCACCGATCAGCTGTTAAAGAGAAGATCACTATGATCATTACACACTGTTATTGGTCTAACAGTTGATATAAGAAACTAGTTATCAGTTCTAGAAATCTGGACTTAAACACAGATGCTCAGAGTTCCAGCTGCAACATCTTAAATCTGGTAATCCTTGTGAGATGTAAACTCTGGTTGTAAGAGCATCTTGGCTTATCTATTTATTTATTAACCTTTATTTAAGCAGGAATAGTCCCATTGAGATTCAGAATCTCTTTATAAGGGAGTCCTGGATAATAATAACCTATAGGGCATGGTGTGATCTGTAGGGGAAACCGGAGTACCCAGAGGAAACCCACCCATGCATGGGGAGAACATGCTAACTCCACAGAGCTGGGATTCAAACCTACGACCTTCTTGCTGTGAGGCAACAGTGCTAACACCTGCTCCACCATGCAGCCCAGCTTATTTCTGCTACATCAGTTTGGACACTTTGAAGGCTGGTTTGTTTATAACTTTAACAAATGATGTCTGATGGAGTTCAAGTCTTTTGATGGTGAAGTTAATTCTTAAATTGTTTATTTTTTAGGGATGGTCACTGAGTTTAATGTTAAAAGGATGTTAGGGACATTTTGAAGTGGCGTTCTTTCAGTTATTTATCCAAGTAAGGACCACACCCACTGGTGACATCATCTCAAATTAGACAGAGTTTCTAGAAACAGGAAATAGTCCTCTGACCATAGTTGCCAAGTCTGCTTGTTAAAAACCCTTGCCTGTGTGTGAATGTTGCTAACAGGTAATACAGAGTTCTAACGCATTAAAGATAAGGTATCTATTGGTAACTGTGGTTGACAAACGCATCAAATGAATCAAAGGCAGCCATAGGTTTCCTTCTTTCTGGAATGATGAGAGGTTTTACTTCACTTCTCATTCCCTCAGTTTAAGAAGTGTGGGTATGGATTTGAGCTCTGAGCAGTAGATTCTTGTAACATTGGACAGATATTCCTTTATCAGTATCTCAAACATCTGCAGGCCCTGGACTTCATTTGGGAACGAACGGCCATCCAGTGATGTCCGAGGAGGAATCTTCTGATCACAACATGCAGCACAACTGTAGGCTTTGTTAATTGTACTTCACAAGTTTTGATAATTTTTATTATACAAAAAAATTCTCTATAAATTTTTTGCATGACTATTTCTCAAATTAAGTACTGCAGTATAACCAGCCCAAACTTTCTCAGGTTTGAGGTGACTTGACACTACAGTTAGAAGAAATGTAGTTACTTATATTCTTATACACAGCCACCACAAATCAACAAACAAACATTTTATTCAAGTGAAATTAACAAGAGGAAACTATTGTGTGAATCTAGTGATATGATCAGTTCAAAGTCACTAAGTATTTTGTAGTGGGGCGTGGTACTTTGTAGATGTTCCTAAAAACTCATCCTAGAACATTTAAACAAAGGTTATTTGTCAACAACTTGTTTTGATTGAAAGGTAGGTTACCGTATCTGAATTGTTATTATAATGATACAGGGAAGTGTAAATCTGAGAACATCTGTCCAACCTTACAGAACCTACTACCCACAGCATCCGTGGTTCCTAAAACAGAGAATGATTTTTATGATCTTAAATGACTTCAACACCTGATCTTTGCTGGGCTCCGTAACATCATGTGGCATTAAGTTAATCATTCCTGCTGATTGAAGGTAAAGGTTGTAACCGTTGCTGTTGTGGTCATCTGACATCATGAACCCAAAATGATGAAAAAGAAAAGGTGGTACCCCGATCATCTAGTTCAAAATATGTCAAATTTCGTTTGATTTTTTAAAATTATGCTTTGTGTATGTTATGTTGTTGTTATTGTTTTTTTTTTTTTTTTTTTTTACCAAAGTGGCATTCTATTAGTTATTTATCCACTATTAGGGCCACACCCACATATGACATCATTCAAAGCTGGCAGGAGGTCTAGAAACAGGAAGTAGTCCTCTGTCTGGAGCAATAGTCAGATCAGGAGAAACGCTGATGCTGAACAGTGACAAATTAGTGGCTAATTTTCAGGTATTTAAAACTTGTGATCAAAAAAGTTGTTCTGATGCATAAGAATTACATGTTTGTAAACCTTTACAATTTTGCATAAAATGAAGAACATAATGGGCAATCCTGAGCTTCCTCCAACAGATGGAAATTCAACTAGCGTCTTCAGTCAGAAGCCTCTTGAGATCTGCTGCAACACAGACCGCTACAGAAGATCCTTCCTGTCCACAGCTGGAACAGCCTGTGTGACTTTATTGAGAAACTCAAATGAGTTCCTGAAATGTTCTCATGCTAAATTGTAGATGTTTACAAACAGGTCATATAGAGTTTAAACACATCAGAAGGACTTCTTTGAACAAGAATTGTTTTAAATACCTGAAAATTAATTGCTAATTTGTCACTATTCAACGTCTCTTCTGATCCGACTCCGACCAGTCAGAGGACTACTTCCTGTTTCTAGAGACTGTAGATAAATAACTAATAGAATGTCACTTAAAATGACCAAAACATCCCTTTAGTAACAACAAAAATGTCACTATTACTATAGAGAGGTTTTTAACTCCCCAAATGTTGTAAATTCATGACACAAAAATCATCAGCATTAGAATTCTTAGGGATGTGGGCAAATTTCTACAATATGACCCCCAGGTGAAGGGATGATGAGACTCCGTTTAATTCCATCGTCCCTCTTAAAGAGTAAATTCCACGTTAATAAATTGTGTGGAATTCCACTTCCAAAGGTCCAAAGCGTTTAATTGTTTTGTTTAATAATCCACCGAGTTCACACTGTAGTGACTACATTAGACACAAACAAGCTGAGGGACTCACTGTCAGGAAGACATAAGCAGACATTTTTTTTCTAGTCTGGTATATTCTTAGATCAGATTCTGGCCACTTTAGAAATATTTAAAATAGTTCTTACATTTAATCATCAACCTTGAATACTTTATGTTGCACAAAGGACTGGAATCTAATGAGATGAGATGTAATGATAAGAATGAGAACTACCTGCAGGTGACTAAAGGCCAATTCATGCTCCACGAGAAGCAAGGACTTTGTTCTCACTGGGGGTCTATGAGAACAAAAATTATGTCATTTTGTTCTCATAGACCCAGTTCGGCAGCGCTAACAGCTTGTTCTTGTGCAGCTGAGCCAAACTTTTTCTGCAGGGCGTCCGAGAACAACTGCTGTGATTGGTCAGAAAGGGAGAATGAGCGTGGTTAGTGCGTATAGCAGTTGACGTACGTTGATGTAACATTTTCTCCGGCACCTGCTGTGCTGCTTTGTGCGGATGGACCTGAGGAGGCATATGGGTCCGGATCGACTGTCGCGAACCCTCGCAGCCCGCTCCCTGCCAGTGTCGGACCACGCACACACACACCTGTTTGACACATTGCTGAAGGAGTTCGGCAGCTGCGTTCTCGGAGAGTATGAATGATCCCTGCCGAAACGAAATTTGTTCTTGTTCTTGAAGCTCCCCCAGCAAGAACAAAGTTCTTGCTCCTCGTGGAGTATGAATTGGCTTTAACATAACTGTTCATTTTGGATTTCCTTCTGCAGTGTATGAGGTGTGAGGAAGAATATCCCACTTATGGTCACTGAGAATTATTATGGTGAAAAGACTGAGTTTAAAGTCACCTGAGCAGCATATAAGAAGCTCTTTTTTGACTAAAGATAAAACTAAGAACTTACCTGCAGTGATGCTTCCTGGCAGCAAGCCAAAACCTGCTTTCACAGCCATAACACTGTGCAGCCAAATGATCGGGGTACCAGCGAGTGACCTGCAATATACAGAGTCCTTCACAGCTACTGTATACTCAACAAGTCAACAGACATCACGTGCATTTCTAAACACATGACAGACAACTACGAGTAAACCCTGGTGCAGTTTTAGAAGTTCTGGTCCTTCCCTCGCTGGTAAATATCCTTAAGTCAATTTGTCTTCTCACCTCTGTGTCCTGCTTGTCCACCTGCTCCCAGCTGGTCTCTGAGAAGAGTTCTGTGCTGCATCGTGACAAACAGTTTGGGTCAAGATTGTATTCAGAGTCTGTCATTGAGGCCTGCAACACGAGAAAAAAACAGTCACTATAAATACAGCTTCAACCAGCAAACGTCAACATTCAGCCAGAGGTTACTCCTACTAGTTACACACATCTGAGAAGAGGGCGTCATGGTCCATCAGTCTTACCACTTCGTCTCCCAAGTCTCCGTTAATCCTATGCGAGCCGATGTGCTGCTGATTCTCCAGCCGGCTCCACAGCTCCTGCACCTGCTTCTTTAGAGTCTCCACCTCCATCTGGTGCCCCGCCTCAATTTGCCTGAGCCTTTGCTGGATGACGTCTGTGTGCAGGGTCAGACCATCGTCATCCAGGTAGCTGCGGGACGGCTGCTCTGGGCTGATGATGGTCCTGCTCAGCACAGCGTGATACCAGCGGTGCTGAGAGCAGCAGCCCCGAGGGTGGAGGATCAAGGAGTTGCAGCTTGCCAGGGACACCTGTCGACTCAGAGGGGCCCGCTCTCCTTTGGGCCAGTGAGGTCCTACACAGGGATCTCCATCAGAGCTGTCTCCATTACACAGCCCATTCCTGCTGAGCTCAGCACTCGCAGACTGAAAGGCACTCACAGAAGGCTGCTTAATGCCCCCATTTAAAGTTCTGCTGAAGCTGTGCTCACCTGTCTCCACCCCCTTCTCTCTTCTGGAGCAGGGAACTTGGCTCTTGCCATCGGTGCAGGGTTGAAGGTTCAGACAGACAGTTTGTTGTGCTGGAAGCTCCAATCTGCTGCAGGCTTCTTCAGTTAAAGTCTCTGTGGAGCTTTCCATTAGGGAGGACTTCTTATCTACCTGCTCTTCTGGCTCAGAGACAATATGTTGAGACTGAGAGACAGAGCAGGTCTCCTCTAAGCCATCAGTCATAGTTCTATGTGCTGCAGGCTGCTCTGACTCACTTGAGATGGACTTAGAGGGGCCTTGTGCTAGTTCCTCTTGAACAGAGGAGCTCTCAACATTCTGCTTCAGCAGCCCTTCTGGAGTGACAGTCACCTCAGCTGCATGATGATCTAAATCATTTTCTTCCTGTGCAGGCTGGAGGACAGAGTCGCTATCCTCCTCAGCCTCCATTAACCCATTTCCTGGATGGTAACCATTTGAAAATATTTCTTGCTGAATCTCAGTTCTATTGACAATCATAACCTGAGGCTCATCTTTAACTTCCCTCTTCATGTCTGTATCAGCAGCAGTGATAATGTCAACAGCAGCAGCACTTCTCTCTGCCTGTGCATCTGCTCCTCCTTCCTCCTTTGTGGCTTCCTGAAGAATATTCTCCATTTGACCCTCGGCCACGCCCACAGCCACAGAGAGCTCTGCCTCCTCCGTTTCCTCTCCCGCCGGGTCCACAGAGGCTTCCTGTTGGAGTGTAGCCTGGGATTCCTGGGAGTGCAGGCTGTCATCCAGCTCAGAGTCCAGTCCTTCTGAAAACCCCCCCACTCCATTAGGCTGCACCTCCTGATCAGGATCCCCCCCTCCTTCAGGCCCCACGGCCATGTTGAGCTCCAGAGAGCGTCGGTGGTCCTGCCACTTCTCATTGAGACTCGGGTCACTGGAGCGGCGGTTGGGAGCCAGCGAGTTCCCCAGCTCACACGCACTGGGCAAGTTGTCAAAAGAGCGAGTTTTTGTACGTCTAAACAAGAAATGAAAAAGAAAAACAATTAATAACAGAAATACTTTTTTTGGTATTAAAGGGGCTAAACATGGCTGACAAACACTGATTCAAGCATCTGGACAAAAAAAGTTAATACAGACACAAAAAACATATTCATACTTTTAACTCTAAGCTCACAGTTTTAAACTCCAACTTTAAAACAGAATACATTCCTGTTTCCTTTCAGAAGACAGATGAGAGAAAAGAACAAACAGTTTGTGAGACTGTAAAGGTCTTAGTAGAGCATCAAAGTACAGCTGAAAGTCGGGACCCTCTGGCTGTTGGAGTCTTCAACCTGTGTTTATCTTACATGAAGCAGGAAGTGAGGGAGGGGTCGGGTTCCAGCGCCAGGCTCACCTGCCCAGGGGCGCATCCTCCGGGTTGGCACCGGGCACGGGATAGGGGGCACAAGAGTCATCGGAGGGGGTGGTGGGGGAGGAGCTTGGCAGGTAAACTGCCGTCCAAAGCATCAAGTTCCGTACGTGGCACACTGGGTGGAGAACCTGCAGGGATCACGGCAGTGTGATTATAAACAGAACTCTGACTTTTAACAATAGTAACCATAAAGTTGCAATTCTCAGAAGGGTGTGAAGAGACTTCTAAATCAAGCCTGACACCACAACAATAAACAATAAATCTATGGCATTGTGAAACACACCAGTCTGGTTTCATCCTGCCTGTAATGCATCTGAAGACATGCCGTCTGGACAAAAAACAATGACGAATTCTCTGGTTTCACATTCTTCGCATTAAGTTTTCCCTGCTCTGACTTGCTCAGCTTTTTCCAATTGTGTTGATTAGGAAACACAGAGGTCTCACGTTATGTTTTTATAAATAACTAGCAGCTCTCAGCTCCAGAAGGCCTGAAGGGTTAACGGAGATGAGAGGGTGAACGTACGGACTCAGAGTGGGAGGAGTACAGCATATTCCCCAGTGTGCGATTGGCTGGTCTGAGCAGTGACCAGACTGAGCAGGTTCTCTCCTGAACGTGGCGATCTTCCCTCTCCTTGCCGCTGTTACACAGGAAGGTGCCGAAAAGACAGGAGTAGGTGTGCTGCACCAGCTTCACCTGCGCGCGCGCACACACACACACACACACACACACACACACACACACACACACACACACACACACACACAGTGACATGCAGAAGCTTGTATACAAATCTCAGGCATGAAAAGAGAACAGATGAAAGGACCTTTCTAGTTTGTCTTGTGAACAAACCCAGAAATGAATGAAAATGACTGCTTCAAGTGGAAACAGGTGTGAAGAATCACATTGCTTCTGCTGTACTTGAACACATCCAGAGGTGATCAATCTAAATAGAGATACTCTGACACCAATACCAGTATTGCATATTGGTCCAATACTGTAGTCAAGTACTTGTAACCTGTCTGAATCCTCATCGCACCAACATTTGTTTTGGTAAAGTACATGAGATAAATCCCAGCTGATCTGTGCTTCTAAAGCAGTAGCATGTTTTGTTTAGCCACGTTTTGCTAACAGCTAAACACGGCTAAACATAAAAAACCAGTAGAGCTGATTAAAGCGCTCTACAGGAACGTCTGCTTCAGAATGACATGCAGCAGGTGAAAGATCAATAGTTTGGTTTTGATCAGCTGAGGAAAGGTTAAATTAACAGAATCAGCAACTCCTGCAAGTATGGAAAGCTGTTATACCATATAATTAAATAATTTGTGTATTTACTGGTTTATCACCAGCTGGATTTAATGCAATTCCTCCTTTGTTTATGCAAAACATTGCTTGGTATCCGGCAGCATTTATGATGCTCACCGCTTTCAAGTGGTGTTACAAATGCCAAATGCAGGGTAGCCCCCATCCACTGTATAGTGAACTATTTAGTGAACACAATGTAGTGAGTGAACGAGTGAACATTTCAAACAGAGCCTAAGACTCACCTCGCTGAGATGTTTAGTGCAAGCATCATGTTATTTAGTCAGTTTACTTTGTTTTTTGCATCAAGTCCAGATTAACTGAACAGTTTTTTATGTAATATTTTTAACAGAGACAGAAACCTTTCTGGAGTTGATTAAACTTTCAGTTCGACTTCTGACCTTTAGGACTTGGTTTACTGTTTACAGTTCAAATTGGATGAAAATAAAACAAAAACAAAACACAGATTATTGTGACTTTATTTAATAGTGAAGCGACCAGCTGACTGATCCTGCCATGTTGTAACATGTCCCCCTGCTGTAGATGAAAGCTGTTGTCTGTTTAAAAGAAAAAAGGAAATACATTTGTGGATTTTTTCCTCTGTTGTACTGAACCGTTAGGTCAATGGCATTTCATAGTATTCAGTATCGGTACTCAGTATTGGCAAGTCAAGTACTCGTATTTGGGTTTGAAAAATGGGGTATTGGTGTATTCCTAAGTCTAAAGACCTTCGCACTTTCAAAAGCACAAATCACTCTACAGTTAAACATAGTCATACCAGGAAGGCCTCGTTGAACTCAAAGGAGCAGGGGAACTGCCTCTGCAGCTGATGAACACAGTCCAGCCACTGCAGGAAGACCGGGCAGCGCTCATTCAGGTCCTCTGAGTTTTCTCCATGACCACAGCGGTCAGCAAACTTATGGCCAAAGTCTAGCCATTCTGTCTCTACCAAAACCTGGAAACCCTGCACACACAAAAGAAAAAAAAACATTCTTGCAGTTCTGATTCTTATTTCTACCAGAATGCATTTCCAGAAATGTTCAGGCGTTCAGAAATAACATGTTCAGATACTGTTAGATAAATGGAAAGCAGTGCATATTTAATATTTTATAAAAATTAAAAAAAACAAATCAGGTGAAAAAAGTTGACTGGTTAATACCTCTATAGTTCGGTAGTAAGGGTCCAAAAGCAGCTTGGACAATGCCACAATCTGAGGTGTGCGGTCCCAGCCATCGGAGCAGTGCACCAGGACCGGTCTGTGATCTCGGTCCACAGCATTCACCACTAGCAGGGCTGCTTTCAACAGCAGGGACAGATGCTGCAGCCACTTGGTGCTCTCCAGAGCAGAGAGCCAGCTGTGGACAACAGCAGCAACACATCAATAACATCTCAGAAGCACAAGTACATCACAAGAAGGAGGATGAGCATAAAGCACAAATCACTCAGTGTATGCAGCAAGTGGTTACTCACATGTGATCAAAGTATTTCATCAACTGTTACATCTGTATAAGACTTAGCAAAATAAAAACTGCCTGTCCAAGAATAAGCCACCACTTGGATTTAACAACGCAAATAGATAAGAGCCTTCCACTGGATAATTACTGCACGATGATTCTGTTTCAGCTTGAAAAAGGCATTTAATCCTAACTGATGCAGTTAGTAGCTTCTCTATGTCAGAAGACAGTCATATACTCCTAAATGTTGGCTCCATCAAAGGTAGCTTGAAATAAGCTTGAAATTTGGGTGTTGTGATTTCTAACCAGCTGATCTTTAAAGATCATGTTGCCTCCGTTGCTCGTTTTTACCACTTCACATTGTTTAACATGTGCAAGATCAAACCATACCTAACACAATATACCAACCAGCTCCTGGTGCAGTCTTCTCCCTCCTCAACCACTGTAACATCCTTCTAACTGGTCTTCCAGCCTGGACTGTTAAACCTCTACAAATGGTCCAGAACACCTTTGGTCTTCAATCAGCCTAAAAGAGCACATGTCAACCCTCTGTTCACTGAGCTCCACAGGCTACCTTCAGCTGCCCACATCAAATTCAAGTCACTAACACTAGCATACAAAGTCCTGAAAGGAACGGCTCTCATCTACTTGAATCCTCTATCAAAGGCTTACGTCACGGCTCGGTCACTCCGGTCATCAAAAGATTGTCGCCTAGCAGTGCCTACACCACGGTCAAGATGATCCAGACTCTTTTCATGTGTTGTTCCACAATGGTGGAATGATCTTCCAAGCTACCAAAACAGGGGCGTCCCTGTCTGTCTTTAAGAAACTCCTGAAGACTCAGCTCTTCAGAGAACATCTTCTAGACTAGCACATACCTTCCCCTACTCTGCTGTTATTCTTTTCCCACACCGTCACCCCTGTCACCTTGGGCAGAGACCGACTAGTGTTCACCCCTCTAAGTAGTTTATTGTTGGCTTCAATGCCAACTGCTTTGTTACATTCTTATTTCTTGTTTGTTCCATAAACATAAATATGTGGGGTGCCTTTATGAAGGGACACAGAGGAGGAGTACTTCCCCTGATGGACTGAGAAAAGTCCTCTCTGTCAGGTACGACTGGAACCATTTAAGGCCAGTACCTCTAATGCCAACACATGATTCCAGATGTAAGAGAAGGATGTTGTGGTCCACTGGGTCAGATTCAGATTCACATTCAAATTTATTTTGGTAATTTTTATAAGTAAAAAGAACACAATAATACAAAATCGCAAAAAAGAAATGAAAAAGGTATAGGCTGAAGTCTAGATTTTGTATGCCTACCCTTTTGACACAAGGAATTCTATAAAACTACAATGTAAAAAAGTAATAATAAAAATGCAATAATATTACTAAACAACAAAATTAGAACAATAAAACTAATTTACCAGCAGAAAGAGTTACTGGTTCACAATGATCCAAAACACAGGAGGTGGAAGGATCCATGGTAGAAAAAGTTGGAAATGAATTGCTGTCGGATTGTTTTTGTGCCCGATGTACCAGCATGTGGGGACAGTGCTATGATCTGTGGTCGCTGCAGTTGGTCAGATCAAGGATTTGTGCCCCAAAAACGATGTCTGCTGACTACCTGAATATGCTGAATGACCTGGTGAATTTCTCCTTTCCTGATGGCATGGGTGTATTTAAAGATGACAATGTCAGGATTCATCGGGCTCACATTTTGAAAGACAGTTCTGGGAGCATGAGATCATTTTTCACACATGGACTGGCCTCCACAGACCTGACTTTTACTGAGGATCTCTGAGATGTGCTGGAGGAGAATTTAAGCAGCAGTTTGACTTTCCCATCAGCTCTACAAATTCTTGGCAAAAAAATTAATGCAACTCTGAAAAGAAATAAATGCGACATTGCAGAAATAATGCCACAGTGGATGTGTGCTGTAATTAATGCCAAAGGATGACAAATAAAATATCAGTATGACTGTTTTTGGATAGACAGTGGTTTAACAAAATCCTGAACTTCTGAGATAACAACTCAACACTTTAAGTGTTTGTTCAAATCTCTAAAAGATTTACGGTTTTCAAGAGCTCAAGTTGATATATTCTGTGGAGAAACACTCATTAGAAAACAGTTTAGCTAGCAATTAAATTAAATGTGTCCCTGTGATGGACTGGTGACCTGTCCAGGTCCCCTGCCTCTCACCCCGGTGTCTGCTGGAGACAGACACCAGTTCCCGTGACCCTTACTGGAACTAGTGGTCAGGAAAACACATGAAAACATATGAAAAGGCTTCAATGTGAGTACACAGGACAAAATGACCTAAAAGAAAATCAGATATTCCACCCTTTTGTCAGTTGTCTGACTTTAGATAATCTAATCAATCTTACTTTTTGACCAAATTCAACAGTCATATAAGACAATTCAATTACACACCAATCATTGCTGCACAATATTAGAAAACAAGTGACTGCAAGTGTGTCAACTGCATCATCACACATCAATTATAACAGTTGGCATGTGTTGGCATTTTGGCTGCTGTAATCTAAACCAGGTATGGACATCAAAGGCAGTGAGTGTCCATCAGATCGTCACTCACAAAATAATTTTCTATAATTTATTGTGATTCAAGCAGCTCTTTGCAGCATTGATACTGAATATTCTGTGCAGCCCAAACACCAATGTTAAGTTGATTACGGAGGTGTAAATCAGAAAACAAACAAAACAGCATTCTTAACGTGGGATTAGGCTAGTCTTTCCAAATCAAACACAGATGTCTGATCAAGGCCACAACACAGCTGTGATCACTGGTTACCTCCAGCAAGCAAACGGTGGCTATAATTACAGCCTGAAGGTGGAAATATTGTGACTACAGAAACCTTAACACACAGCTGGGGGCATTCAAAAAGACAAGAAAAATAACTTACTTGGCAGGATCAGGCATCTGAGTGCAGAGAAAACGAAGTGACTGGAAACTCTTGCGAATGGAGTGGATGTTGGCCATTCCCATGAACACCACCTCACAGTTGGGGTAGTATTCTGCGAAAAGAATGAAACCACTGAAGACGGAAATATAAAAAACTAATAACAAAAAAGATTATTCATTTAGCACAGAGAAGAATGGCAATATGGCCAAGTGATTTTTAGAACCTGTAGCGCTCATTGGCCTAATTCTGCTTGAAACCTTGGACTGAACAACCAAAGCCTACCTGGGCATTCACAGCCTCCACCCTTCGCCCTGTTAGCTACCGCTGCAGCATAAGACCTGGCATCCAGGATCAATAACTTTTGGGGCTGGATGGCCAGCGTTTCCACCTCTGAGCTGTTAGTAATGGAGGATTCTGAAACACAATAATGGAATTCAGCTGAGATAAAAGCCAAAACAACAAAAACGGGTTGATAAGGGGTTAAAAGATGCGTTGAGGTATGTTAACATGATCAAACAAACTCTTCACTGAGATTTGTGTTTGTGTAATCCAGCTGCTTCAGACAAGCTCAAACAGGCTGGATTGCACAACAACGTCTCCAGCAAACTGCTGCAGGTATCAAGACCTCATAATGAAAATCTGACTGCAGCGTAGTGTGCGTTTTATTGAGGGCATGTACAGTACAGTCATCTGGATGTGAACTCATACCAAAATCTGTATCAGGCAGGTCCGCTCCATTCGTGTAGCTTCCGTTTGGAAGGTGTTTGCGGGAGCTGCTGTCCACGGCACAGGCCTTAGCAATGGACTGAACCAAGTGCTCGTCATCGGCGTTTCTCCAGCCCCACCAGCTGACCTCTGGCTGGCCACAGCGGGCGATCACTGCTCCTGTGCTCTGGTGTCTGTGTGAGGGACAACCAGGGAGAAGTTAGCCATGAACAAACAGTCGGAGCAGGGTTTGGACACTTTGGCTCAAATCAAATTCAAACACTTTCAAGGCGAGTTGCCAAGATGCTCCAGCACCTTATGTTGATGATGATTTAAATAATGAGCAAAACATCCATCCATCCATCCATCCATTTTCTGTAGCCGCTTAATCCTCCACAGAGGGTCGCGGGGCAGCTGGTGCCTATCTCCAGCGGTCAAGGGGCGAGAGGCGGGGGACACCCTGGACAGGTCGCCAGTCCATCGCAGGGCCACACAGAGACGAACGAGACAAACAACCACACACCCACTCACACCTAAGGACAATTTACCAGCCCAATTAGCCTGACAGTCATGTCTTTGGACTGTGGGAGGAAACCGGAGTACCCGGAGGAAACCCACGCACGCACGGGGAGAACATGCAAACTCCACGCAGAGAGGCCGCAGAGCCGGGACGCGAACCCACGACCTCCTTGCTGCGAGGCAACAGTGCTAACCAACTGCGCCACCATGCAGCCACTGCGCCACCATGCAGCCTGAGCAAAACATATATACTGAAAACACTCCCTTTACTCACAAAAATAACTGTTATTGTGTTAAACCAACTTCAGGTACAGTTTTAAGAATATTGGAGTGGCCATCTAGCAACCGGAGGCCATTTACCATACTGTACTGCATTTGAGTTTCTCTGTGTTTCATATAGTTCACAATCTACATTTTTTTACGGTGCTTTGGCCATTAAAATTTGTTTAAATGTTTTATAAAAAATAAACACCCGCTACAAACCCGTTGTAGGGTAAGTGACTTAATTTGATCACCTGCTTTAAATTTTGAACCCTTTGCTATCTGAACCTCAAACTTGTACAAAGGTTGGAAAAAGTAATAAAAGAAAGGAAAAAGTAACAAATGTTTTTTTTTTTCCAAAAAGCACAAACTTTAAACAATTCAACTAAATAAAATATATTAAAATGTTAATAATAAAAAGACTAGCAAACTAACATATGCTTAGAGTTAAAAAGTAAAAATTATTTAAGGAATAAATTGAGCTAAATAAAATTGATTAGTCACTTTCTGATTTTCGTAGAGATGAGACCTTCTCACCAGATATTTTCTTAAAGAACTATAAATAACAGAAAATGTGTTTTTTCTTTCTGATTCTGGAAGTAGAAATGTTCATATTTCTTTGCATGAATTTGCTTAGCGAAGGTGAGTTCACTGACTGAGAATAAAAAACTGGATTTTTAAGTTTCAGACCAGCTGATCACTGAATAAGTCAGTAATGCTGAATAGTGAGCGATTTCAATCAACAGCAAAATTTTCATACATTTTTATTAAAAATGAAAACACTTTCAAGACTGAAACATACAATATTAAAATTCAAGCATTTTCAAAAGTAACAAGCACCTGTAAGAACCATTTGTGAGAAAGCAGGTTGTTTTTAACTGAAATCAAATAATAATTTATAGAAAATGACATTGTTGTCAGAGTAAAGTAAGTTTCATTGCTTTAATTAATTGATTTTGTTCAAATCTCTAAAAACTGTAAAGATTTACAGTTTTCAGGAGCCCAAGTTGATATATTCTGAGGAGAAACATTCATTAGAAAACAGTTTAGCTAGCAATTAAATTAAATGTGTCTCTGTGATGGACTGGTGACCTGTCCAGGTCCCCTGCCTCTCACCTCAGTGTCTGCTGGAGACAGACACCAGTTCCCCGTGACCCTTACTGGAACTAGTGGTCAGGAAAATAAATGAATGAACCAACACATGAAAACATATGAAAAGGCTTTACTGTGAGTAAAAAAACAACAACAAATAACTAGATATTTTTTAACTATCAAATAAAATGAATGCTAATAAATGTTCTGATCTTTGGCTTTAACACTCCTGAACATTTGCCCTTTTACCCAGCATGCCGTGACAAATACCACTGCATACAGAGCAACGTTCCCCTTTTTGGATCCAAATCTGACTGAAGCCTCTCACTGACTCCTCACTTAAAGTACTGAACAAGTTAGTAATGAAAATAAGGTGAGCAAGCAGGATATAAAGCTATGATAAACAGTTGTAAGGATTATATTTAGCAAAAACTTCTTTTTAATAGAATTATTAAGCTTCTCAATTCAAGTCTGGGCTGAAACCTGGTATTAAAACCATAAAGACTCTAATCAAACAACTGCTCTCTCACAGTGAAGCTTTCGGTTTCTGTCTCTCAATAAACAAGTTAAGAGTTCAGGAAAAAAACTAATATACCAACCTATAAACCACAGCAGGAAACCTCTTCCAGGAGCGGAAGGCAGCCACATTTTCCAGCTCCTTGTCAGTGATCCAGGCTGGCACCAGGAGTTGCTGAGGATAGCTGGGGCAGAGTCTAGCCGGGCAGAGAGCCAGAAACAGCAAAGTTAAACAAGGTGAGGGAGCACCAAAGGGCTGGACAGCTCAACAAAAGTCTCTGTCTACAGACACTTAATCCTGGGTTGGTCTCTTATCTGCCCAGGGGGCCACACCAGTGGAGTACAATAACACATCTGTCTACTGTCTAACACACACAAACTGACATGTGTTGGTGTCCAATGAAAGCAAAGTTTGGGGCCATCTTCCAACTGGGAGTGATCGAAATCCACACAGCAGCAGAATCCTGGATAGGCCTATTTCACTATGGTGACACCTACCCAGTGATGGCGGTAACGCACTACTTAGTAACACGTTACTCTAATATTACGTTATTTTTCCAATAACAAGCAATCTGACTCAAGTTATTTTTTTCGAGCCACTGTGCGTTACTATCTTTATCCTTTTCCTTAGAAAAAATACTTGTTTTGTCTCAGTGAGCAGTGTCAGGTGTAAAGTTTTCACCATGAGAAGAGGTCACGTTTTCGGCACAAGGACAGCTGTGAAGTCAGCAGGAGTAGTAGTCACGTGACGTTTATTAACGTATTTACCTGAATATCCAGGCATTATTTTTGTAAACTCCTCTGAAACAACATGTTTGTCTTATCTTCGGGGTCTAGACTTTATTAACGAGTGTGAGTAGAAGTGGGAATCGAGAACAGGTGCTGTTCGGTCCCTGAACGGTCTCTGTCAGCAAGTGCTGCTGTCGTGAGGTCCCGAAAGAACTGCGGTAGTTTACAGATGAACCCGCAACAAACACTGAGTCCCCCACTCCGCTTTTTCATAAATCACACTCTGCAGTCTTAGAGACGACTCAGGAGGCTGAAGGCTCTGCAGAGGTTTGAGTTCAGAAGCAGTACCGGGTGACCTGGGTCTGCCTGATTCAGGACCTCCTCACCTTGTTACTCTGCTCTAATGCATGGACTGTGGCAAGCCCTTTTAACATTTAATCAACAATTGGACCTCTCTGTAATTTCCATTTTACACAGCAATAACTTAATTTATCCTAGTAAGAAAAAAATTCTAACACACACAGTCACTTAAATCACACCATGGTTGCTTGTGGTGCAGAAGACTGCAGAACTGTTTTTTTTTTTTTTTTTTTTGCCATTTAACGACTTGATAGGGGAATTGTTAAAGAATTGGACTGATAAGCAGAATCAATAATGGCACTGATGGCAAGTTTTTCCAAAAGTATACATTTTGAAAAAGGGGGTCAGGTAGGGTTAGGGTTGACCTGAATTTCACGTAAATACTGTAAAAACCAAGCTGCAGAAACACAAACATAAAAACAAGTTTTTTTTTTTCCAGGAAATAGTTTTTAAGTTCAACTTTAATGTCAGGAGATCCATTTAGTTGACTTGCTGTTAAAATTCACTTCTAATAAAGAGAGTTTTAGTAAAACTGGAGGTCATTTTTATGTTGAGGCGGGAGAATGAGTCATCGGCAGCTGAATGTCACTAATAAAGTAACTAAAAAGTAACTAGTAATCTAACTTATTTACTTTTAAAATCAAGTAATCAGTAAAGTAAGTTACTTTTTAAAGGAGTAAACTTTTTAAAGGAGTACAGTAATTAGTAGTCGGACATTACATTTTCAAAATAACTGTGGCAACACTGCACCTACCAGAGGGAAGGTAAAATGTAAAAGTTCAACTAAGGGTCAGAGTGATGTCAGGTTCAAGGAGTAGTCAGACCTGTACAGTTCTTTTTTGTATAAATATTAAGAATAATTAACAACTGTCAATTCATAGTTTTCTACATGCTAAAAAAGAAGTGGATTTTGGCCATCGGACAACATGAGGGCCAGACTTTAACAGTGAGAAAGGGCAGAACATCTCTCTGAGGATGAGGTCTGCACTGATCCAGAATCTGGTTGAAGGATTTGAAACCACAAGCTGTTCTGTCCAGGAATAACTAGAGAGAACCTGGTAAATCAGACCAAACACCGACAGCTAAAAGGATCTTTAAACAAACTGCAGCTGATGCAGTGACTGTGGTGGAGCTGGAGGATGATTATAGCTGTTGTCCCCAACAGGTGAGTTTAGTTTGTTTAAAGAACAAAAATACATCAGCTGCTTGTTTGTTTATTTACTTAACACAGAGCAACAACTAGAAAGAACAAGGTGTTTGATTTAAGTAAAGAGAACCACCAGTACTGTTATAATAGTAGCCTCTAGTTGTACTGTTTTTTAATACACCAGGTAATAAGTTTTAATCTGTATTCAGGCTCACAGAAAATGTATTTAGCTCATCAGTAGTAATAACAACAAACCAGGTGAACAAACTAGTTTCTGGAGGTGTTTTTTCTCAAAAAGAACATTAGTTGTGTTTAAACGTGTTTTAATACAGCCACAGTGAGATTTATCAGTTTACTCTGTGTTGATTCCAGTTTTAGTCTAAAACTTTAAACCACCCTTGTCAAAACCTGCAAACCATCAAAGCATATTTTATGAAGTTTAGGTATACGGTTAAAGTTATTTCATATAAACTAGAAAACTTTGCTTCATCATTTTAGTATTTCTGGCAGATGAATGAAGGATTAAGAGAACAATGTCTGCCGTTATTCAAGTTAAGCTAGCAATTCAACGTGATCAGGATTCCCTACTTCTGGTAGGCGTCACTGTTTTGTGAAATAGGCCTATGAACTCCTCTTACCTGAACTTGCAGTTGATGTCAGATATCCTCCAAGCATTCTGAGTGTCAAAGCCCATCCTCTCCACCTCATTTTTGAACCACGAGGTCACATGTTCTCCTGCAAAGACAGCAGTGATGTCTGACAGGGTTTTTTCGCCTCCATAAAAATGGAATTCAAGCAATTTAGTGGTGAGTTTTCAAGATTTTCCACCACCTAATGATGATGATGATGATTTACATAAACATGAACTCAAATGACTGTTTCACTTCCTTGTCTCATAAATGTTTGGGTTTTTTTTTTTTTTTGCCAAAATCAATTTCAGCTACAGTTTAAAGTAGAAATGCACTGATTCTGATCTTGAGGGCTGATACTGATTCTTGTTCAGATGTGACCTGATGATGCAGATTTTATATGAATCTGATTCATCTCTAAGAACTTCTGGAAGTAAAAATGTTCACATGGAAGATCTCTTTGTATGAATTAGCACTTAGTGATGGTGAGTTCATGGAACAAAAATAAAAACAGAAATTTGAGCTTCAGATCAGTCAAATACAGGTTCAGATCAACAGTGGACTTTTTTGGTGCATCCCTAGTTTCAAGTACATTTACGTAAACACTTAATTTTAAAAAATGTTGCACTTTCCAAACCTAAAAAAAATGTTCAAGCATTTTCAAGGATTTCATGCACCCATAAGAACCCTGCTGAGAAGACTGGAGCAGAGGAGACATTATTGTGAGGGCGTGTGGGAAACGGTGGAGTACCTGGCCTGCACAGCTCCCCGTGCTGTTCCTTCTCTCCTGCATACACCTCCATGCACCAGGCGTGGAAGGCAAAGGAGAAGAGGTCCTCCAAGCGAGAGGGAGGGCGCACTACAGCATTCAGACGTTTGAGCCATTCCTGACACTGCTCAAAGGTGGCAAACTGACACCTACAGATCACATGTGAGTGCAAACAACTCAAATATCTCATCATCAAAGTATTTTGAATTTTCACCCTGAATTTCAGAAAGAGCAGCTTTTAACAGGTGAACTTGGAAACAGCTGATTGTACATTTATATCCGAGTACTTGAGGAATAGATGGATTATTTGTTAGAATACTCCATCACTAAAATACTCAATAGCTGCAGCCCTGAACTAAATGCTTATTGTGTTCTGTGACTGTGCAGAGAACGTTTTCTGCATTAAAATATGAAGAATATAATATTTTATACACATTGTAAAAAAACGATAACAGAGTGTTACTGCTTTTACCTGACAACTTTACAGTCCTTACAGGTGATGTGAAGCTGGAACATATCCCGACACTCCACACACTCAATCAGCTGCAGAGGGACCTGTGGAGACGAAAACAGAGACGTGCCAAATCATTATCAACTAAAACACTGAGGGAAACGTTTAAATCTGATTTTCACACACAAATTAAACTTCAGACACGCTCAACACTAATTCGAAACAAGTAATATATTTAAAGTAGTTTAAAAACAATGCAGTTTATACTGGATGTATGACCGACAGCAACTAAAGATCTTTATATAGAATCAGTTATCAGTTTTGATGATTGCAGTAAAACCATGCCAAGTTGCAGAGTTTTGTGCAACATTACACTGTTTCAAATGTATCAATCAAGTATCATTAAGCATCATGCATTAAGTTTTCAAGCCAGACAGACCACCTCCACGTGCATTTGCATTAGTATTTAGATCACGGCTCACTCTGGACTCTAAATATTCATAACACTCTTAACTATGGAGTTCAAAAACAAATAAAGAGCTGAAAGTATTTCCATTTTGACACAGAGCTGTGGTCTTATTTTTTACAGGAAAATACTAGTCAAAGTACAGAACTGTCATGTGATTAAAACCTAACAGGATACTTGGGAACCTGCAGGGAGACAGCTCTGTAGTTTTTGAACTTGGTCATTAGTAAAGAGTGCTTTTCAGCAGTCTAGTAAATTTCTGTAAAAGGTGTGGCTCGAGCTGGTTTACAGTCAGTTGGTCATGCAGGATTACCAGCCATTCATCATTTGAATACAAAAACAGGTTACTACAGTATTAGGACTTTAGTTGAGGGACTGAGAGGCTAGAAGCTTGACTCTTTTGTATGAACATCCAGTCATATTTTACTTCACGTACTGTTAAACATCTGGTATTAAAAAGGGGTGAACAATAAAGATTCCACTCCCTGAGGCAACAGCCAGTAAGCAGGCAGGCACACATTAAATTACAGAGTTAAAATCAGCCACTCCACTCTGTGCAGTTCTGCTGGGTACTTACTGACACCTCACAACAACAACAACTCTATACAAAAGAAAACAGAGAAAACAGTCAGAAGCATGTCCATTTGTAATGTTTGTGTCTGAGTGTTGGGCTGCTAACACCACACATTCCGGATGTTTGTGCATCTGCTCTCACAATTTAATTTTACATCTCTAATCTGACCACAATCAAAATTCCTGAGCTGCTTTAAAACCACTTCTCGCTCTTACAGCACTCCAATCTGTGAGCTCTGACAGCGCGCTCATGTGACGCAGATACCTCGTTAAAAAATCCAAAAATGCTTAAGAAAAAATGCTAAGCCAATCCCTAGGGTAATTAAAGCTCCAACTAAGCCAAGAAGCACATGAAGAGCAGGAAATGGCAACAAAAACAGACAAATTCACCTTGAATTACTGAAAAAATTTGATAAATGACAAAGAATGAAACAAAAAAATTACATTTCCTCAACTCAGTGCACCCTGTGAGCAAATTTCTATTCAATAAAGTTTTATTTATAAAGCTCCAGTTCACAACACAAGTCATCTCAAGGTGCTAAACAAAGCAACAGTATTTCAGTTGTAATAAAATGAGATTCTTTCTAAAATGACAATTAGACAAATTGTCTTGTTATGAATGAAACCAGCTAAGCATTACTTCAATGTAACCTCCCATTATGAACACCACTCTACGAGGGCGACAGTGGGAAGGAAAACTCCTCTGAACAGGAAGAAAGCTCCAGCAGAACCAGCATCAGGGAGGGCGGAGCATCCTGACTCAGCCCACTGGGGTCTTGGAGGACAGGAGAGAGACAAACACAAGGAGTGGACCAGTCGTCGTTTCTAATACAGAACAAAGTTAGTGGCAGCAAGAACAGGAACTAAAAACATGGAGAGTAGAGAGAGGAAACTGGAAGCTGTTTCCACCAGAGAGGATCCTGAGAACTGAAAGTTCTGCCTCCCATTCTACTCTCAGAAACTCTAGGAACCACAAATAAACCTGCAGTCTGAGAGACAAGAGCTCAGATGGAGACACCTGGAACAAGAAGATCTCTGACAGAAGATGGAGCCTCATCTTTGAGAGCTTTACAAGTTAGAAACAAAACTTTAAATTAAATTCTGGAAAAACAATACATACAACACAATTCTGCTGTATAACAGCTCCTAGAATAAAAGTGATTGACAGAAATCCACTTTTGATGCTTTTTAATTAGCTTGCATGACAGCAGCTAGCAGAAACTACCAGTTTGTTGAGCATGAGTACTCTCAATACAATGAATCTAAGTTTGTTATCAACAGCTGCTAAAAGTTTATGCCATTCTCTCCATCTCTGTGTGTGTTTGTGTTAATTTGTCTGTAGTTTTAACAAAATATCTCATGGGTGACTTTTGATGACACTCTTAGACAGTAATCATTGGGTGTTCATCTACAACTCATTAATCTCTGGAGTCAATCCAACTCAATATGACCACCACAGTTAACCAACCGTAGCAACACAAAAATGTCTAACTCCGATACTGAGCTACACGTGGTAGCAGACGAGGCTCATTCTCACCACATACTGAAACAATTCATTGAGTTACTCAAATTATTTGATTACAAAAAGAATCATAAAATCCAAAAATATTAGATTTGATGCTCTATTGAAACCACGTGACTGCACACTGCTCAGTGATCACATGTTTGACTCAGTGAAAAGAGCTACCAGCACACAGCATGATGGAGGAAACAACAAGAAAAACAGAGCAAATGACTTGTCAAACATTAGAAAAGTGAAATCACTACAGTAAAACCTAATTAGTTCACTGTAATGTACATCAACAGCGCTGTGCAAATAACGTGTTTTTGATTAAAACATTATTTATTCTGTGGAGTCTATAAATGACATCAGCAAGCAGAATCTTCCTACATGAACACAGAGCATCAATCTCAACACAAGACTTTAGAACCCTGTAATGATTTTTAAAGAAGAATCTTCATACACTGATCCTGCTTCAAAATTAAACCCACATTCTTATTAATGAAGTCACGCGCTGTTGGGAGTTCCAGAATAAAGGACTTTGATTATTTAAACTATTTCCCATAAGTGGGCAAAAACCATTTGTAATCAGCCCAGTTGTTATCCTGATTCTGCAGAACTCCTTTAGCTTTAGCTTAGCAGAAAACAATGTAAGTGAATGGTAACAACTAGCATTGTGAGAAAATCACTTTTGGTGGAGTATCCCTTTAAGACAAAAATAATTTCTAATCAATAAATGAATAACTGGTGCCCCGGCATGTGCATATGTATGATAGAGCATGTGGATTTGATGGCAGAGAGGGGGGAGTGGTTATTTTAAAGTACAAGCAGAGGGATTCTATTCAGGAACAACAAGTGTGGTACCTGTATATCCAATGAATTACTCAATAAAGCAGTTGATTACATAAAGACTCAGCAGCAGCAGCCCCAACTCTGAGCACCAACACATCACACAACATCCTGATATAATGTGAGATCAGACATAATATTATATGTCCTTCAAAGAATGCTCAGCCTTTTAACTAATAATAGTGCTTTGGTGCAGCCTTCATTCTTTTACAAGTCCTGAGTGTTGACAATTACGGTAGCTTTAAAGGTCAACTTGAGTTTGTTATAAAACCAAACATCCTCTGTACACTTTTAGACTTCAGTTCTAAATTCATTCATACAAAATAAACACCTAAACCCCTCTCTATGTGGCCATATAGCTAGGTTAGTTTAGCTCTAAAACGGCAAATACTGACCAGATCAGTCCAGAACAAATTCACATTTTCATTACTATAATGCTCTTGTAGATAATTTACCTTCCAGAAAGCTGTTTATTTAAATGCTCCAAGTTACAATCTATTAGAATCAAAGCATGTGACACCCAGGAAACTGACCTGCCTCACTGATACTTTGAATTTATTCTCAACAAGAATATTATGCAACTAGAATAATTTCATAAAGTAAAACTATCCATCCTAACACATTTAAAATGCACTCAGTGACTGTTTTTACTCAACACTGATGAAATCTTTTTCCAAAAGAGGAAGAGAAACAACCAAAGCCTTTCGTGTAACAGATGACTTCTCATTGCACAATTTCTCTGGTCTTATTTGCCAACAGAGAGACAGCTCAGTGATCTGACACAGCTTATGTTTCCCACAGCATGTAGACTAATATTCTCATGTAAAAGTGAGGCAAATTCATAATTTTGAGAGTAAAGCACCTTTAAAATGATTGCATGTAAAATGTGAAGCTGCACAGCTCATAACAGCACATCTGATGTTTCTGGGAAATAAAAACAAACAATTTTGCAAAGTTGCAGTAGTAAAAACATATAATCATAATACATCTTTGCAAAAAGACTCCAGGTTGCACTAAATAACGGACCTGTAAATGTAGGTTAACAAAACGTATACAAATATTGCATAAAATGATGCAAACATCCTCTTTTTGTAGAAAACAAGGGTTAGGAAAAGAACCAAACTTTGATAACAAAGCTAGTTTATTCCTTCTGATGGTGGAAACAGGTAAAGGGGGGGTCTGACTGTTATCCATCCCCTCTGGAGCAGCTGCAACCATGGCAACAAAAACTCCAGAGAGAAAGGAGGACAGGCAGGTGAGTGTAGAAACACAGGTGGTGAGGGGTCACGCAGCAGTGCTGCCAGTAGAGATCATGCCTGGGGGACCTGATCAACAGGGTGCTGGAACAACAGCTTCCCTCTGTCCATTCACAAAACAATAACACACACTTCCACACAGCCTCCAATCAACACAAGGCACCTCATTCTGTAGTTATTTTAAGCTGCCTGGAAGATATTTCACAATCAGATTTGCAGCCTTGGAGCTCATTGGTTGCTTTTCAAAAATACTCACATTAACAACAGACTCTTTGAACTTTATGTGCAGGCGATAGTTGGACATTGCGATGATGGCATCCTCTGCTCTCCCCACATACTCTGTGAACTCCCCGTGCAGCTCAGGGAAGGGCACCTAGCAACAGTGGGAGATAAAACACTTCACATAAGCTGCAACACCACAAAGACCAGATCAGCAGTTACAGCAGCGCACAGGCGGATATGTAAAATTCAGTCTGTATGTTCACTGCAACCATTCTGAAAACCTGAAAAATGTGACAACCATTTTATAATGGCAGGAATTAGCTATCTATCAAGTAACTATTGGTTTCCTTTTAAATAATTGTAGAAGGTAAGATCACAGCAGATGTAAGTTTAAACAGCTCTGCTATTTATTTATTGAATTCAATCATGGACTCCTCTGAAGAGATGAGCAGAAACCAAAGTACCATATTGGTCCTAATCTATGACATTATATTTTCTTGTAAACTCCTTTGAAAAACAAGTTTGTCTTATATTTGAGGTCTAGACGTTCACGTATCAATAATGAGTATAACAACTCAGAATTGAAGTGACCCTCAACATACTGCTGTCAGCCAGCGCTCACTAACTCACAATCCAAATTTAGCTGCACTCCTAAAGCAAGGAGTACGGTAAAATCAGCTGCAGGGACTGGACGCAGCAGCTGCATGATGGGAGTGAACGTCCTGAACAGAGGTTCAGCAGTTGGAAAGAGAACCAGCAACTGAGAAGAAGTCATGATTTACGCTTTAAGCTCATAGTGATAAACACAACAAACAACTGTCAAACAACAAAGAAATACAACTTGTCAGAGAGTGATGTCAGGAGGTGGAGAACCCAGAAAGAGTGCCTAAAACGCTAGCAGTCGCAGAAAAGCTACCTGTTATTGTTCTTAAATTCAGACAATACATTTTATGGTATGTCATAACGTGTTTAATTTTAAACGTGATTGTACATTTGACTATATCAAAAAACATGTATTTTTTTTTCCAAATATAAAACATTTTCTTTATAAAAATTAGATTTTTTTTTTTTTTGTCAAAAATCCTTTTTTCAAATGATACATTCTAAAAAGGGTCTCATAAGTAGTGCAGTTCTGTTACCTCTGCTGTGTGTGTCTGATGTGAAAGTCAGAAACAGAACTGTAACATGTGTTAAATGTTCCGACCTGCATTTTTTACCACGACCTGCTTTTTATTTTAGAATACTGTTTATAAATGGCTTAAAGAGAAAGTATGTCTAAAATAACCTTTCACCAACTCTATATAATTGATTACAGAGTTGAGATCCACATAATTGTCATGTAAACCGGTTTTCTCTTGTTTTTAATTATTTTTTAACAGCTCTGGATAAGTACTGGTTAGCAGCTGGCTCACCTGCATGTTTTCCTCCTCCAGAATGGGGGACTTCTTGGGGAAGATCTGATTGGCCTGGATGCACTCCAAGCTCCGCTGCACCTCCTCCTCCTAGAGAAAATACAATGTGTTCAGGAAGGAACTGGAATTAGAGTTAACCACAATCCTTTTTTACAAACTCATTTCTCTTTCATTTTGACCTAACTCCTGATACATTTGGACTATGAATGGCTGACTAAGTGTTTCCTTATCGCTCTTCCCCTGTCAATTACTTACAAGCTCTGTTTCGCCTTTAATTCAATCATCATGGCCACAATACAACCTGACTGCTGTTCAAATTATTTGGAAATGATCAGTGTCACAAACTAGGTTGTGACAGATCTGATGTAAAATCAACCATCTTCCTCTTACAGGACAGTTATGCAATGTTCAACTATGACTGTTTACTATATTCAGCTCATGATCAACAAACCACAATAAACCTAGTAAGAGCACTTTACTGAGCTCCAAACAGAGAAATGAAAACAGTGTGAATAAAACTCCTAAAAAGACAGGGAATATAAACTATATATATGTGTGTATATTACATAGGTAGAGTTGCTGTAGAGTCTAATACGCTATAGGATTTTATGAGTGTCAAATATTTGCGGTAAAAGTCTTTGGAAGAGTCACAGAGGAAGAATGTCAGCAGGAAATGTCAGGCTGCGACATGATGCATACGATCAGAATCTTCCTCAAAAGCCAGATTGTTTATTTTTTAAAAAGCAAAAAACTAAACTTCTCATAAGAGAAAGAAGTTTACACTACACAAAGACTTAAAACAGAGGAAATAAATGGGTGATAACACACATGGTAGCACATCCTATGTGATGCTAGCTCAGCATAAGCAGTGCTGATACACAATCACCCTAACAGCAGCACCGAGTCCAGTCACCACACAACAGTAAATGAAAGCTGTCCTGCTTTAACCTCAGAGGATCTTTGACACTTTCAGAAGTGACATAGCTGTCGGCTTCCTGATAAACAGAGCTGATTGACAGCGATAATCAATGGATAGTTCCGATTTTACAGACTGCATTCAGGCCAAGGGACACAGCAGTTATCAAACAAAAACAATAAGCACAGTGAATACTGTACCATGGCCCCGATGAAGGAGTGTGGGTCGCCCAACAAGGAACTTGAACTTTGATCTGTCTGTTAAAAACAAACAAATACAATATGTAAATGATATAGCATTTACAAAAAAAGTTGTCCAAACATTTAAAAACTAGTTTCTTTCTACCCATTAGTTTCAGATAAAATATTTTACAAACAGAACCACCACAAACATCGTTGTAAAACATGGAATCTTGAAAATGTTAGCGATGATCAAAATGCTATAATGATTTTTAAACTGCTTTATCTGCTGTAAAAAAAATTAAGTACATTTAGATTTAGCTTTGTGAAAAGGCAGAAGTCCCTTAATGTAGATAATATTGATCTAAGTGCTGTGTTGACTGCACAGCTCCAACACCAAACACAAGTTTCAGGTTTCTCATATCAACCTGGACCTGTGACATCTTTGACAAACCTCCTCATCTCTCACAAATCTCAACATTTACACTGTAGCTTCACTACTGAAAAATTGGCACATTTATTTATTACCACACTAAAAATTTCAATTTAGTTCTGTTTTGTTTTCTAAAAAAAAATAAATAAAAAAAAAACTTGTTCAATTTAGGTTGAGGCAGAAATAAAACATCTTGAGACTGTTAAAAAATAACAACTGGCTGTCACAGGAAAATAAAAAAGTAAATAAAACCAAAAATGCAAAACAAATGCCTACCAAAAAAATCCAATTATCTTCCATACTCTGTTAAAAAACACTTAGGCAAATATTTTAACAACCTAAAGGAGCACATTGCATGACTTCGTCACACCCAGTACTGATGTTACAGATTGCAATCAGCTGAATACATAATGTAGTACATGCTTCTTTTAAGTGTATAGAAGAAACTACAGTAATACAGTAAAAACATGACAAGTCATATCAGGAGCCAGATTAATGTGTGTCCATCTAGGCCCATTGAGGAAGCAGGGCTTGCAAACAGAATTAAGGAGGGCATGCATCACCTGCAGGCTCATTCAGAAGTAACAGAAACATGATTCTTATTTTCACGTGATTCTGTACCAACAAAGCAAAGTTAGGAGCATGATGTTGCATTCCTGCAAAAAGATTTCCCTAAATGTTACACAATGGATGTTTCAAAATATCATATACTTCAACTGGAAAGAAACTTCAATATAAAAAAACACACACACAAAATTATAAGGAAATATCTTTACACCAGTAGGAAACCAGTATCATATGCTTGTAGACCTCCCAAGCTGTAACAAATTAAAAGCAGACATAATTATGAGGTAGAACACTACAATAATAAAAACAATACAAAGTAATAACACAAAGACTAAACTGCTTTATTTGGAATGAGGGTGCAAGTTGTAATGTCTCTGAGAACAGTTTTAGATAATGAACCATCTACAGCCTTGAATGGCAAGCAGAGAGATTAAACACTGAGTGAAAAATCTATTCAATGACTCTGTGCTTCTGCTTGGCCTTTACTGGCAGCATTTAAACCTCAGAGACTGTTTATATCCAGGATGTTGAATAAAAATGCAGTAAAGAAGTTAAACAAAAACCTTGATGACTACAGATCAAAAAGATGTCACATGAAACAGTGCAACACATCTTTATGACTTACTGCAGGCAATCAGCAGTGGATGATTGGCAGTCCTTCTGATGATCCCGTTCAGAAATTCTCACAAGCAAGACATGGAAATCTGCGAAAATTAAAGTGAGTAATGAGGGAAATGCTTTTACTTTGAAATATCCCCATATACTGCAAACACAGGCTATATTTATAGAGACACACATGCTACAGAAGCTTTTTTGATTCCCCGGCAAAAATAAATGTACTGGTGGTGGTCACAGTGGCTTGCATGTGAGCGGAGATACCACTTAAACTCAGACCCAGAGATGGGAAAATGTCTTCTGAGAATCAAAGCAAAAAGTCTACACAAAGCCAGCTATGTGACCTGATTGTCTCAACTGACTCACAGAAAATCACAAACACAATGTTTCATCAGAAATTCCCATGAAGAGTTGTGCTAAAAACGTCACCAGGTGCAATGAATGAGCCCTGCAGTGTGAGAGCTTTTTCTGTTTTTCTACTGGTAGGACAGGCGGTACCATAATTTATGCCTTATTTTTAACTGAAAATCTTTATTACAAGCCCTGAAAAAAGCAGCTGCCAAGTATGTTTATTCCAAGCAAATTTAAGTTGCTTTTTTATAAATTCACTTGAAAATATTTCTAGTTGGAGTTGTTTTCTGGGCTTGTTTAGATTGTGTAATAACTTACTTAGGACGGGCATGCCTACATCTATTAAATATATAGAATTAATTCACCTTTCAACAACAGCATTGCAAAGGCTCTGATTGGCTAGCGCTAGTTGCCTTTATTGGTTGATTTAGTTAGTTTACTTAGTCATTCTCCGGAAAAAATGACCTACCACCTGTACAGGTAACACCAACAAACTAACTTCAGGACTAATAGGTGAGTGAACAGATTAACAGTCCCAGGAAAGAAGTGGACAAAATATGGAAAAATGTCTAACAAAGACTGGAGAAGAGACTGTATTAAAGACTGACTGGTTTAAAGTCCAGCATGAGAATTTATTTGAATTCAAAAGACCAATAAGAAGTTTTGTGCAACTTAAATAATGTATTTTGCACTTAGTTGAAGTTTTTATGAGGCAAGTTATACCGTATTTTAGGTCCCTGGAAAAGTTCAAGTAGGAACTTTGAGGTCCAAAATTTTATATCATAGACTAACTCATAATACTAAACTGAACCCTAATGGACTAAAACGTACCTCTTCCATACCTCTATTTATGATTAAGTATAACTTGTTAATCTTATAGATATGAAGCTAAAATTTGGTATGGTAGTAGCTGAGAATCATTTACAACGCATAATCTGAAAGCTAACTGGGTACATAATTTTATGCATAATGATGTTTGTTTGTCAGATTTGACCAAATAGGCAAAAAAATATGATGTTAGTTTAAAAACTCTGATATGAAAGGTTGGAAGTGACATTCATTTCTCCGATGGATTAGAGGTTTTTAAACATTAGGTGCTTTTAACCTTTTTAGATATTACATAAATTGCTCTGTAATTGATGAGTACAAATTAAGTTGCCTCGCTGTCCTCATACTGTGACTGCTGGGGAGCGGATCGCTTCTTTTAGACTGATTTTTAGTCCTGGTGGCTGGGTTCTCTAGAGATATGACAACACTGCAGAAGAGTTGTTGAACAGAAACAAACATCTCTCAGAACTTAGTTGGAATATGCATTGGAATTGTCTTAAATTGTATTTTCCAAGAAATGTACATTGTATAAAATGCAACCTGTATATAATGTCTTTAAAAGTTTTTACCAAGCATTCTTTTATTTTTTTCAAAACGGTCTGTTAGGAATATCTCAGCATACTGCCCAACAAATAGCTGGAAAGGTCATCTACTCCTGCAGAGACTGAAATCTGATCTAAAGAGGTCAGTGAATGGGCAGCTCAGGAGAACAACACATCTTCTCATGAACATTTAAGATGCCTGGGCTCTTAAAAACACAACAAATCCCGTTCAACTTGCCAGAGACGAGCCTTAACGCGTTTGGCCTCGGCTCTGAGTGTTGGAGAGGCGGCTAAAGGAGCTGATTACTTCTGGTGCTACCTGATAAAGCATATCTGTCCAACACACGTCTCTGTTTACAGCAGCGGGCTTATGACCCGAGTCTCTGGCTGCCTTCACTCAGTCACACACTGAAGGCTAAGCCTGTTACAGCCTTCCAGAGTTACTCCTGTCCCGTGACAGGCTAGGCATAAAAACTCTTACTCTCCAATGATTTTAGCTACTTTAAATCCGCACTGACTGACGATGATGTTAGCATTTACAGAAAACAGGACTGATTACTGGTTAACGCCACTGTTTTGACACTCTGGCATTTTAAACATTAGTAAAATTAAAATGTTATCTAATAATAACTGCGTTTGTGTGTGAAAATAGAGCTGAGGAACAAAATAAACCTCAGCAGTCAAACGGTTCCCCTAGCGGAGTTGTACATCTACAACATTATCAACAAGAGAGAAATAACTTCATGTCAGGAAACCAGTAGCTGATGTCACCTTTGCTCACAGGCTGGTCAGCAATGTCAGAGACAAAAGTAACCACGCATTTACCGGTAATATCACTGTAGCTCTAGATTCTATTTGGGTTATAGCTTCGCTGCGTTAGCTGAAGCTAATGTTAACAGAGTTAGCAGCTAACGTTCACCAACAATATCGTTCTAAAGCTTAAAGCTAAATGGTTATGTAGATTTAAAGTAGCTCCAGTAAGCAGTAGGCTCGGTATCAGTTAAAGTTTGATATTAGTTTCTGCACCACAGACCAGCCATTGAGCTCAATAGTTAGCATTAGCTAGCGGAGGTAGCGCCGCTCTGTTTTTGTTATGAGATGGAGGGCGGACCCCAGGATGGAGGCCTCTGTCAAAACACACCGAGGACCCACTACAACCCGGTGAGACTCACCAGTGGAAGGAGGAGCGAATTGGTCACAAGCTCACGACTCATCCGAAGCCCATGCAGTAGCTCAAAAGGAAACGGCTCTCAAACATACAGGAATTAGTCATATCTGAGTTGAAGCCAGCTTCACTGCGTCCCCTTCCAGCGATGAGTCTTCGTCGCCATCGCCATGAAATCTCCAGCCCAACAACATACGCGTTGGTGACGCAATGACGCCGGTGCGACGTTTTGCGAGGGCGGAGCTTGAGCAAACCACGCGGTCCGATCATGTAAACACTGGATGGGGGTCAGCCAAAATAACGATGATTCTGCTGAATGGTGATAAAGGTAGCAGGTAGCGTCATGTTTTAGAATCATACACACTGATAACTACACGATAGATAGACAGACAGACAGCGTTTATGAAAATATTCACCCTCTTGGATCTTTTACCCTTTTATTGCTTATATTAAAAAAAAATCATGAGCAACATAATTCGGCGTCCAGTGACCCCTTTTGGATTACATGGATGACTGAGAACCTTCACCGGCATAATTTGGCTTCTTTCACAAACACTTAATAAAAAATAATTTAATGTCAAAGGAAAAGCTGATTTCTATAAAATAAAACAATTAAATACAAATATATAATATAAAATAAGTAACTACATAAATATTCACCCCCTTAAATTCTCTGTAAAAGTTTTTGTTGTCATGTAAAGTGCTTTGTGGTTCCTACCTTGAAAGGCGCTATACAGTATAAATAAAGGTTTTTATACTTACTTTAAAGTGACTGACCTAATTCAACAGAGGTCCAACCAATTGGCGCTAGTAGTTTCATCATTAGTGGAATGGAGGTCACCTGAGTGCAGTGACAGTGTAATGAGAAACAAACAGTTGAAGAAAACTCAGATTAAATCTGGACTACAGTTTGATAAACAACATGTTGGAGACTCAA